>JBBBDQ010002056.1:327500-451535 GCA_037127315.1 Ascarosepion bandense
TCAAACATATTCCGACATTTAAAACAACACGGTTATGAACGCACACCTCTCAGAAAAACGCTCGTTGAAAACACATGTATACTTAGACAAGAAAATAATAAACGGAAACTCAAAACCCTGGAAGCTATCTACATCAAACAACTTAAACCTGGTTTGAATACGATAAATTTTGATATCTCAACTAGCATACTCAAAAGCCTGTAATCGGATCAAGAACCACACCACCACCATTATGTCAATGTCTGCGGCCATCCGCCACGGTAAAAATGAACTTGTCTCTTTGATTTAATTCTCTTTATTTAATTCCACTTTGTTAATAGCTTAAATGTTCTATGTTCATATATGTTAATGTTCATTCTTTGATAATGTCTTATGTAAGCCGAAAGCTTAAACCTGATAAAAAAAATCAACTATTACTGTGATTTCTTGTTGTCTTTCAACGATAGCACCATCAAGCTTATCAGACGATACGAACAGATCCTACAAAAAATAAATAGACAAAACTTGTCTATATTATACAACGAAATCTGTATTAATATATATATATATATATATATATATATATATGATTAAAAAAGAACCGACAAGGTCTGTCTGTATAATCTTTTATTGTATTTTCCAGTTTCTGGATAGGATTTTACTTAAATTGTTGATAAACTCTCCGAAGTTTTCCGAAGTTGAGAGTTTGTTAATTTTGTTCAAGTACTTTCAACTATAGCAGTCATAAGCAAGAACTAATGAGGTGTCTGTGCTGCAGTTAGAAATCATTTTTCTGCATGTTAACTTTTTCGTACTTCTATCTTCGCGAAAAATACCAGGACTTATACAAGGGAATTCCATCTGCAGTCTATGAAAAGGCAAATGTTTATTTTTAGGCCTCCACTGCCTTGCGATCATATCCAAAATACTGAAAAATTATGTAAGCAAATCCAGACAGTGACAACTTTCCGCAACACTCGCCGTCACCAAATTTAATCCCTCGTATTTCTTCGGATCTTGTCATTACGTCCAGGTGTGGCAACATATAATCTGTGCAACGCACGGCCTCCGTATGCTATCGTCTGTCTAGGAGGAAAACCACCTTCTGATTTGTAAGTCATTATCTTCTGAGAGGAGAGACTCGGATAACCTGAACATACCTATTATAAAAAGAACAGGTTAACGTTTTCACTATTCTACCTTGAATATATATATATATATATATATATATATATATATAACAGGACTTGTTCCCTTATCATTAACCCCCACCCAACATCATATACACAACTGACCAAGTAAAGAAATTTAAAATTTAAAATTTAATAGAAAAAAATCGGTTTCCAAACTGTGATCTAATTACAAATTGAAAATTTAATAGGAAAAATCTATTTCCTAAATCCAAAATTAAGATTAAATATACAAATTTCCATTAATTATATAGACTCTGCTTAAACACAAAAATATTCTGTACAAAATAAGCATCCCACCCCTGACCGGCTCTTCTAAGAAATCCAAAGGATATAGTCTAGTCGCAAGATAATAAAAACTTACATTCTAACTGCTAATGTTAAATCTGTCTAGAAATCATAGACTCACATTAATCAACCATTTTAACGAGCCACACCACTCTCTTCAAAATTCCAACGGTCAATACAAGTAACTTGTTTCCCAATCACTAACCTCCACCAACACCCCAAACACAACTGACCAAATATAAGAAAAGAGGCTTTCCATTCCTATACATACCGCCTGATGAGACATTGAAGTTTCAATGTCGAAACAAATGTACCTTTGTAGTGGATATATATAAAAAAATTACGTACATGTTCTAAAATATAATTTATAATTGATGTTTTGGACGTTGTAAAAATTCTTTCTTCTTTCTATATTCACTCAGATATATATATATATTCCATTTGTAAACGAGTTATTACGCGACTAAGGTTTTTACCATGAGTGGTGTCTTCAGGCGATTTGCAATAACTGATTTTGCCGTTTACTGTTTTTTTTTTTTTGTAGAACGCTCACGTAACGGTGTTTTTTTTTGTTTTTTGTTTTTTTGTTTTTTTACCGTCACGTGGCAGGGCATTTTTGAACGCGCGATGTGAGCGTTCAAAAAAAAGAAACAACCGCTACATGAGCGTTCTTTCAAAAAACGGTAAACAGTAGAATCAGTTATTGAAAATCGCCTGAAAACACCACTCATGGTAGAAACCTAGGTCGCGTAATCACTCGTTTAAAATAGTTCTACAGTATAATTGTATTAAACACATTTTAATACAAATGTACACTGGTCTAATTTTATTATGACCAAAAACTAAGTAATTAAACAATCAATGTATATATATATATATATATATGTATATATATATACATATGTGTGTGTGGGTGTGTGGGTGTGGGTGTGTGGGTGTGTGGGTGTGTGTATGTAAACATTCAGATATGAATAAAATATATCATTAAAAAGTATAAATAAAGACTAAAGGGAATTTTTTTCTTTATCCATGCGCTTCGTCTTCTGATTTTGAGAAAATTTATTAAGTCATTTGCCTTAAAGAAGACCATCAGAGGACGAAAAGATTTTGCGTTTACCTTAATTATCTTTCCATCATAGAACGAAATATTTTGGTAAATAAATGTGTACCTTTTTATTGATATGTATATATATATATATATATATATATTGTTAAATGTAACAATGAATGCCTATTATGTTTAACCATGGGCCGTTCTAAATATCGTATTTTGGTTTTAATTTCAGGTAATAATAAAGATAAAAATTGACTAACATTTGGATTTTTTTATTATCCCGGTCCTAAGCTTTCGGCTCACATGAGCCATCTTCAGAGAGGTTACATGGACGTTAACATAGAGACATCCACCAAAGATGATATTATCTTGTGTTGACATAAATCATTGCCATGCGACGATAACAGTCACTGAATACCAGGCGCAGTTCGTAAATTTGTAATGCGGTTCTATGACGTCACGAAATGTTAACATATATTCATATGTATATTTATTGATACCCAAACTTATGTGGGTAGTTAGCTAGCTAGCTAGCTAGATAGATAGATAGATAGATAGATAGATAGATAGATAGATAGATAGATATGGAATAGACTGATAGATAGATAGATAGATAGATAGATAGATAGATAGATAGATAGATAGATAGATAGATAGATAGATATGGAATAGACTGAGATAGATAGATAGTGAGAAGGTTGATTTAGTCAGATTTTAATGAAAAATTTTTGTTTTGTTTTTTTTTTTATTTTAGAAAACTGAAAATGTTTTCTCGTTTTGTATTCAAAAATGTTTTGCTGAGAATAAGTTTTTTCTTTCAAAAATGTGTTATGGCAATAATTTTTCTTCAAAAACGTATTGTTGGTCATAGTTTTCCTTCGAAAATGTATATTTTTCTATAAAAGTGTATTTTTATATCTATATTTCTATAAAAGTGTATTTTTATATTTTCGTAGTGTTTTGACCCCAGTTTGGGGGTTAACTATTTGCTCATAGCTTGGGCCCTAGGTGCTATATATAGGTGCTACCACTCCAGGTCAGAGTGGACCTGGGAACAACAGCAATTAAGAGGTGGTTCCATTCTCTTCACATCCGCAAAATCAGAGACCTTACTGCCGGATGCAGTTTACCGTCATGCTCAGGACCCTCGATGTTTTTTTATATGTGATCCGCTCGTCATATTGGCGATTATGATGTTCTCCGAAACTTTAGGCTTACGGCCATATCACGTTGAATACACCGGTTCTCGCTCGATCACCGAAGTTAAGTAACGTTGAGCCTGGTCAGTACTTAGATGAGTGACCACTTGGGAATACCAGGTGCTGTAAGTGTTTAGTGACGGATGTGCGTGCTTACGGCCATATCACGTTGAATAAACCGGTTCTCGCTCGATCACCGAAATTAAGCAACGTTGAGCCTGGTCAGTACTTAGATTGGTGACCGCTTGGGAATACCAAGTGCTGTAAGCGTTTAGTGACGTGTGTGCGTTGTGGTGCAGTGGATATCGGCTCGGAAAGAGAAATCGGTGAGCCGAGTTCGAATTCCAGTTGAATACCCTGCATTCACTTAAGCACTGGTACCCTTGGGAAAGGTATTAATCCGTCCCTTCCCTCCAGTTATGGGTTAAATAACACGGTAGGACTTAGGAACCCTGCCTTTAAAAGCAAATCCCAATGAATCTTGGTACTCGAAAAGAAAAAATTCTTACTAGACACAAAACTTATATAAAAACAACAATAAATTGTTGAAAGAAAATGGTATTACCAGAAAAAAATAAAATTTAGTTGACAATAAATGACCCGCCGAGGTTAATATGCCATAAAAACAAAAACAAAAGAAACCAACCAACCAACCAACCACCCACCCACCCAACCAACCAACCAACTATTATCTTAAAATATCAAAGATTTTTTCACAATGTATGACATGAGGCATTGCTACACACACTTTTCAGCTATTGCATTTCTAGAAGAGTTTATGCAATCACAAAGTCTATTCTCTCAGATTAGTCAATGAAGGTTGTTTTGAATGATCAATCCTCTGTAGCCAATGAGATCAATGAAGGTGTCAACCAGCAAGAAGATAGTCGCCGTTAATATCACAACGTTTCTTTAACTGATGCCTTATGGCCTTCTTCAGGTATTTTTCGATCTGATAAATCTTCACCGAATTTTTAACTGCGCGTTTTAGATACTTTAGATTGTTCTCGTTCTACTGCACATGTCTCGCAATATTTCATCTTTTTTATTATTATTGTTCACAATATTCTCACATAGTGTGAGTCTAATCCAAATTCAGGAACTGAACGCACAATATCTATACACCAAAATTTACGAACTAATACGTTAACCCTGAAGGCTAGCCTCACGTGAGGGCTGGGTTGGCTTGTGGTATAATGGTTAGCAAGCTTGTCTCGCTAGAACATAATATAACTGAGTATTGAGTTCCATGCTCACTGGGTATCTCATACTTTCAGCCTTGTGCCACATCTCAGTGGCGCTTAGAAAATATCTCTCTCTCTCTCTCTCTCTCTCTCTCTCTCTCTCTCTCTCTCCATACAAATCTGTCGGCATTAAATAAACAACTGAGGTTGATATATCGTAAACCAAACCAAACTAAACAGCTTAATTTTCAATAATTTCAAAACTAAGTTACAGACTGTTCAGGAATTTACTGTGCATTTTCCTAATCATGTTTTTCTAGATTTCAGCCCAACATGTTTTTAACATTAGAATAACATATATTCTTTGTTGAATGCAGATTTAGTGCGATCTGTTCCGCGTCGCAATGAAGCTCGTAACCTTGTTGATAAATTTCGGGGAACAGGATCAGTGGACAATGACAAAAGTTTTGTAGAAGTAGGTCTCTGTCGGTCAGGATTAACCATGGGTAGCATCCTAGTTATCTGCTTAGCTGGAGCATCAGTGTCTGTGCCTGTAGAAACCGATGTGAGAGTGACAGTCTTTGTTGCAGAGGCTGCATTTATGTTTTGTTTCTGGCCTGTCAGAGCTGTCATTTTGCTTCCTGCGAATCCGCCTCTCCAAACATTTTGTAAGGCCGGGAAGAAACTGCTGGATATTTCTGACTGTCTGCAGCAGAGACCAAGAACACCATGACGAAACGAAACGCAACAGTAAAACACTTGTTTTGTAACTGCTCCTAACGTGAACCAACAAAAGTAAAACTCTCCTCATACAAAATACATCGCGGTGTTCAGAAATGAAAAAAGAAGGGTTCAAGCCTTTATCGATGCTAACGAATGTCCCTTTCAACATTGTTTATATTTTTCATCCATATTCTTTTCTTTATTCTATACAGAATCATGTCTGAGAACAAAACTTACGGCCACATCCAACTGAAACACCGATCCTCACAGGACTGTTAAATTAAGCAACGTCGAGCCTGATCTGTAACTAGATGGGTGATCACTTTAAAATGATGTGTGTTGTGGTGCACTGGATATCGACTCGGAACGAGAAATCGAGGAACCGAGTTCAAATTCCAATTGATTTCCTTGTATTCACTTACGCACAAATATCATTAGGAAAGGTATTAATCCGTCTCTTCCCTCCAGTTATAGGTTAAATAATGGGACAGATTGAATTCTATAACCTTGGCTAGCAACCAGTCTACCGCAGAAAGTAATGGCAACCTACTGCGGGAAAATGATCTGCCCAGTCAGTCATGTCTCTATCGAGGCATGATCGCCCAAAGCGTGTATCACATATGGCATTAACTGACTGAAGCTTAAGTGTGCGGATGATGTAATGGATAATGGCCTGGAATTGGAGATTGAAATGCTGAGTTCTAATTCCAGTCGAGTTTGTTATATTCACTTAAGCGCAAATAGCATTCAGAAAAGGTATGAATTAACCTCTTTTCTTCCAGCTATGAGTTAAATAGTAGCATTTGTATCAGTAAATCATTATTATTTATTCATTTATTCGGGCAAGATAGCTCGGATAATCCATGATACTATCATGAGAACCATAACGGCCCTGCATCATGGTTGGAAGGTTATTAGGGAGTATTTCTGTGTCATAATATAGCTGGTCAGTGTAAGTATTTGCTGGGCGACTAACCCGTCTTGTGTCATGGCTAGGTGTTCATAAAAGTAGATCAGTCAAGTTGTCTTCATTTGCTCGTCAGCAGCAACCTGCATTCTGCGTTCGCATAAGGTTGTAGAAAATATCAGGCTAGCTCACTATAGAGATGAGATTTAGTTGGATGCTGTCTCCAAGAGATGTTAAGTATAGCTCTCAGCATTGGAGTGTTCATCAAGCTTAGACTGTAAGTTTTTTTGTTGATGTCCAGGCAGTGGTACCATTTTTTTATAATCATATCGGCCCAAGCAAGGCATTTTACTGCCCTTGTTGTGCAGGGGGTTACATAGGAGAAAATTTATGAGTAAGAGTGACAGGTTATAGGGGAAGTGGGTAAGAGAAGGATGAGAATACTGATGAGAGTGGAGTGGACGGAGAAAGAAGCATGCGGAGAGAGAGAAGGGGGGATGATGCAAGTTAGTGAGATAGGAGATGATTATTGACTTTACAGTTAAATTCTTGGAGATTGTTGCTGTTGGGGAAGCAAGTAAACGGAAGAGAATTTCACAGACAGGAAGTGCGAGAAAAGAAGCTGAGGTAATAGGACTTGAAAATTTGAAAAAAAAATTACCATAACACATTTTTGTAGGAAATAAATTCTTCTCAGGAAAACCTTTTTGAATACAAAACTAGAAAACATTTTCAGTTTTCTAAAATAAAAAAGAAAAAAAAACAAAAGGTTTCCATTAAAATCTGACTAAATCAATCTTCTCAACCAAGCATTAAAAACAATACCTTAAAACCCCACCTTTTTGGCATCAAATAACCCACAGAGGTGTTGATATACCGTTAGACTCAAACTCAATCTAATACAGCGAGAACGCACCATGGAGTCGAATCATCCTCATTTCATTTGTGTTCATTGTAGAATAACGTTAAACCCATTAATCATTTAACCTTAGACATCTATCTTTCTGGAATAATCTAGCTCGTGGGTGTTTCCTCGAATCCTGATCTCTTCAAATCAATAGCCACAAATTATCTATCCAGTTAACCTAATAATCTTAACTTTCACCTGACTTCAGTTAAATTTATAACATATAATGCAATTAAAGTTACATCCTTAACTCTCTACTCTGAGTTGGTCTTCAGATTTTTATTAAGTGAAATTCATTTAAAAGGAACGAAACAAATTATTTGGCCTCTCAACTTTTGAAATGTATCGTGTGCCAAGTATTAAACTATATTTTCACATTTTCAAGAGAATTCGTGAAGTGTCGGCTGAAGTGTTTCTCACCTAGAAGAGATGAGTTACTTTTTTTCAACCAAATAAAATAAAAGAACCGATTTTGTTTTGAGTATATAGTATTTATCAGAATATTTACTCAAACGTAATATGAAACAAAGCCGGGTCAAATTTATAATCGAAAACGGTCGAATACGAAAATCAGGTCAAAAATGTAATATGGAACAAAGACCTGTCGAATTTATAATAGGGTCGAAAAAGGTCAAATACAAAAATCGGGTCAAAATATATGGAACAAAGACCTGTCGAATTTATAATATGGTCAAAAAAGGCCTAATACAAAAATCGGTTTGCAAACGTAATATAGAACAAACCCCAGTTCAATATGTATGGGGTCAGCACATAAGTTATGTCCGATTTTTGGATAAAGAAAACAAATGATCAAAACGTTGTATTTAATTAAAATTTAATCATCAATGTACATTCCATCTATTTTAGGCTGATTAATCCCATTAAGGTAAAAACTCTTTTAGTTTTGAAGTGACGAACTATGCAATGTCAGTTTCGATCTCCTCCTGGTTTGTGAAACTTATTTCCTGCAAATGATTTTGAAAACTACAAAACAAATTGTATTCTGAAGGAGCAAGACTTTTGCAGTGTGAGGTTCCGCATTGTCCTTATGAAACATCATTCTTTTTTTATTAACCAAATCGGGTCTTTTTTCTTCAAAGCTTGGTTCAAACGCTCTAATTACTGACAGTAGACTTAAGCATTGATTGCTGCATTAGGAGGGAAAAATTCAAAGTGAATTACACCTTTGCAATCCCGCTAGATAGAGAGAAGAAACTTTTTCTCATGAAGTTCATTTCTCGGTTGTGGTTGGGCCTTTTTCTGTTTACCAAGCCACCGTTTACGACGTTTATCATTACGATAGAAGATCCATTTTCCTCACCAGTTACAAGTCTATCAAAAAAAGGGTAAAACTTGAAACTAACATCAGAAATAAACAGCTGAAGTTTCTGGGACACATAACGAGGAATTGGGTCCTGGAGAATCCGATACGAACAGGTTGGATAGAGAAAAAGTGAGACAGGAGAAAACAGCGAGTGGCTTACTTGATTGGCTTAAGAAAAATAATGCCAGTGCAGGGTTTGGAAGAAATACCAAGACAAAAGGTATTAATAGCTACAAGGGACCGAAATATGTAAAGAACCATGATCGCCTATGTCATGAAGGGACACGGCATATAAAAGAATATATATCTATATATATATATATATATATATATATATATATATATGTGTGTGTGTGTGTGTGTGTGTGTGTGTATGTGTGTGTTGTATTCATACCTATATACAGTAATGGTATGCTCCTAGCCTCTTAAACATGTAGATACTGTTGGAGTAAAATGTATAATCACTCTGATTAGCACTTCACTAGCAATATATCTACTTTATACAGCGTGGGATTCTTGTCTGTCAGTTGAGTGCCATAAGTGATACACGCTTTGGGCGAAAATGTCTCGAAAGAGACATGATTGACTGGGCATAAGTGTATCCGCAGTAGGTTGCCATTACTTTCTGCGGTAGACTTGTTGCCAACCAATGCTATAGAACCCAATTGGTCCTGTTATTTAATCCATAACTGGAGAGAAAAGAGTATTTGCGCGTAAGTGAATGCAACGAATTTGACTAGAATTCGAACTCGGCTCTCCGATTTCTCGTTCCGAGTCGATATCCACTGCACCACAACGCACATCCTTGTACTCGAGTATATACTATTATTCCCAACCTTCATTTCGGTGATTAGTCAAGTGGTAATCTTTTAGAGTTACAACATTATATGATTTCATTTTACGTGTGCCTCTGCATTTATTAATTCTCTTTGTAGCATTTAGAATGGATAAATACGAAAAAAATAAAAATAAAAAAGAGACTTTCTCAAAATTGACTGGAAGATTATACAATAGATTCAGGTGTTGGAACGCAACTGGGACATACTGCGGGAGATAGTCAGGTCGTAGAAGGGGAACATATTGCGGGAGATAGTCAGGTCGTAGAAGGGGAACATATTGCGGGAGATAGTCAGGTCGTAGAACGGGAACATATTGCGGGAGATAGTCAGGTCGTAGAACGGGAACATATTGCGGGAGATAGTCAGGTCGTAGAACGGGAACATATTGCGGGAGATAGTCAGGTCGTAGAACGGGAACATATTGCGGGAGATAGTCAGGTCGTAGAACGGGAACATATTGCGGGAGATAGTCAGGTCGTAGAACGGGAACATATTGCGGGAGATAGTCAGGTCGTAGAACAGGAACATATTGCGGGAGATAGTCGGGTCGTAGAACGGGAACATATTGCGGGAGATAGTCAGGTCGTAGAACGGGAACATATTGCGGGAGATAGTCAGGTCGTAGAACGGGAACATATTGCGGGAGATAGTCAGGTCGTAGAACGGGAACATATTGCGGGAGATAGTCAGGTCGTAGAACGGGAACATATTGCGGGAGATAGTCATCGTAGAAGGGGAACATATTGCGGGAGATAGTCAGGTCGTAGAAGGGGAACATATTGCGGGAGATAGTCAGGTCGTAGAAGGGGAACATATTGCGGGAGATAGTCAGGTCGTAGAAGGGGAACATATTGCAGGAGATAGTCAGGTCGTAGAAGGGGAACATATTGCGGGAGATAGTCAGGTCGTAGAAGGGGGAACATATTGCGGGAGATAGTCAGGTCGTAGAGGGGAACATATTGCGGGAGATAGTCAGGTCGTAGAAGGGGAACATATTGCGGGAGATAGTCGGTCGTAGAAGGGGAACATATTGCGGGAGATAGTCAGGTCGTAGAAGGGGGAAACTTATATGCGGGAGATAGTCAGGTCGTAGAAGGGGAACATATTGCGGGAGATAGTCAGGTCGTAGAAGGGGAACATTGCGGAGATATGGGGAAGGGGACATATTGCGGGAGATAGTCAGGTCGTAGAAGGGGAACATATTGCGGGAGATAGTCAGGTCGTAGAAGGGGAACATATTGTACGGGAGATAGTCAGGTCGTAGAAGGGGAACATATTGCGGGAGATAGTCAGGTCGTAGAAGGGGAACATATTGCGGGAGATAGTCAGGTCGTAGAAGGGGAACATATTGCGGGAGATAGTCAGGTCGTAGAAGGGGAACATATTGCGGGAGATAGTCAGGTCGTAGAAGGGGAACATATTGGGAGATAGTCAGGTCGTAGAAGGGGAACATATTGCGGGAGATAGTCAGGTCGTAGAGGGGAACATATTGCGGAGATAGGTCAGTCGTAGAAGGGAACATAATGACGTAGATGATTTTTTTTTTTACTTGTTACTTTTATTAACTGCAAACCAAATTTCACTCTGCCGATTCTTAAACAAAACGTCCAGTTTTATTCATGCATTTCATTCGATAAATATCTCGAACGCGTTGCAAACAACGGGCAAGGTGATTGTTTTTTGAGTTTATTTAAGACTTACATTAGAAGAGAAATGGAAAAATTGTATCCGTTGCCAATAGAAACTAGAGAGAAATGGATAAAGTATTGTGAAGGGGTAGAGAACAAATCATAAAAGGAAACATATTTGTAAAGACTTTACATACGTTTATTTTCCTTTCTTATTGAACTGAACATTTTTATTGCGGATGGGTCGCCGGATTTAAATAGAAATGCCACCGAAGAACGAGATTTATAAGTTTAGATGATAGATATTTGTGAAATCTACTCAAAGGCTATGTGCATATTAATACTCAAGTATAAATAAGGCATACGCGCGTGCCAGCACACACACACACACACACACACACACACACACACACACACATATATATATATATACACACTATAGTCATCCGCATACAGATCTGTTTCGCTGCATTACAGCTCACCAGTACGGCTTAGATTCTGTTCGCTTCCTAACCCAGGAATGAAACCCGATCGAATCGGCGTCAGTCGGCGATTCTACCCCTAAGCCACTATATATATAATTTGACTGCCTATGTATTTGCTACTTTAAATCTTTGTTGTCAGCCAATTTCCCTGACGAGCCGTAGAGCGAAACCGTGGTAGGTTTAAGGCTCTTGCTTAGATTTTCTGTCTTTGTTTGCTCTACTTTCGTATTGAACGCTTTAGTGTTAGGATTTTCGTCTTGGGTTTTTTTTTTCTTTCTTACGAGTGCTTGACTTTTTGTTCATGTACTTCGTTTGTTTCTTTATATATATATATATATCGCCCCAAGCAAGGCAATTTACTTCCACTGGTGTGCAGGGGGTTACATAGGAGAAAGATTGTGGGAAAGAGTGACGGGTTCAGGAGGTGGGTAAAAGAAGGATGAGAATACTGATGGGAGTGGAGTGAATGGAGAAAGGACCATGAGAGAGGGTACAAATTAGTGAAATAGGAGATGATTATTGACTTTACATTTAAATTCGTGCAGATTGTAGCTGTCGTGGAAGCAAGTGAATTCCACAGGCGGTAAGTGCGAGAAAAGAAACTGATGGAGTAGAATTTACGTTTACATCTTATTGGTTTCACAGTAAAAGGGTGGGACCTAGTTGCTAATCTTGTGGCTCGAGTAAATTCATATATAGAGGGCACCAGTGTGCTAAGTTCATCGGAGCAGAACCGTGAAATTATTTGTAGGAGAGACACCGGGAAGCTACATTGCAACGGTGGGAATGTGACTGTATCTGAGCTGCCAAGTCGGGATCGATCACATTACAGATTCTCCGTTGGATTTTGTCAAGGGCACCCAAGTGGATAGCAGGAGCACCCGACTAGATACGGCACGAGCAGATGGTAGATTTATATGTGTGCAGGAGGGTTTATACACTCTCACACGCACACATGTAAATGAAAGGATGGACCTAGTCGTAACTCGAGTTTCACGCAATCTTTAATATCGTATTAAATATACGCTCTTTTTCGTGAGTTTGACTATAACTTACTGTTATATTACAACAGACAAGAATCGAAGCATGCTGTTTATTTTTTTGATATTTTTTTGTTTTTGTTTTTTTTTATCAGTGAAGCCACTCTGCTGTCAAAGACTTATTCACCTGGTAATCAAGCAGATAAAAAAATTTAAATAACTAGGAAGCGTTCTAACAGAAGACGGAAAGGGCGACACAGAGATCCGAAGGCGAATTGGCATGGCGAAAAACGCGTTCAAGAATTCGAGTTTGTGGTGCAATGGATATCGACTCGGAACGACAAATCGGGGATCCGCGTTCTAATTCCAGTTGAATTCCTTGTATTCACTTACGCACAAATACCATCGGGAAAGATATTAATCCGTCTCTTCCTTCCAGTTATGGATTAAATAATATGACAGATTGGGTTTTATAGCTTTCGCTGATAACCAGTCTACTGCAGAAAGCAATGGCAATCTTCTGTCCCGTCAGTCGTATCTTTTTCGAGACATGATTGCCCAAAGCGTGTATTACGTATGGCACTTAATTGACTGATACAGGACTATTTCTCTAGAAACAGAAAAGAGTACTGGATTGCTATGTGATATCAGTTCTTCAATATGGCAGTAAATGCTGAACAATCTCATCAAAGATGAAGGAAAAACTTGAAGCAATTAAAATGTGGTTCTACAGAAGGATGCTGCGGATATCATGGATCGAGCATTTGAGTAATGATGAGGTTTTGGAGAGGATGGAAACTAAAAAGAAATTAATACTGAGCATCAGGAAGAAACAACTGAAGTTCCTGGAATATGCAATAAAGAAGAAGGGCTTGGAGAACCTGATACTAATTTAAGAAGCTATCTACATCAAACAACTTAAACCTGGCTTGAATACGATAAATTTTGATATCTCAACTAACATACTCAAATGCCTGTAATCGGATCAAGAACCACACCACCCCCATTTTGTCACTGTCTTGCGGACATCCGCCACGGTAAAAATGGACTTGTCTCTTTGATTTAATTCTCTTTCTTTAATTCCACTTTGTTAATAGCTTAAATGTTCTATGTTCAGTATATGTTAATGTTTATTCTTTGATAATGGCTTATGTAAGCCGAAAGCTTAGACCTGATTTCAACAATTACTATGATTTCTTGTTATTTCAACGATAGCACCATCAAGCTTATCAGACGAGACGAACGAATCCTACACAAAATAATTAGACAAAACTTGTCCATATTCTTCAACGAAACCTGTATTAATATATATATATGTATATGTATATATATATATATATATAAATGGATATATTTATTGAAAAAGAATACTCAGCTTCGTTGATAGAAAGTATGTAAATAAAAACAGTATAGACAAAGAATTAAACAATGCATAGTGACTGCAAGTTTCATGCCTTAATCCATCATGAGTCACCAGAGAGTTTGATTTTTATGTTCACATTTTTCAATTTATATATCTCATTCTGTTCATATCTATCTATCTATCTATCTATCTATCTATCTATCTATCTATCTCATTCTGTTCATATCTATCTATCCATCCATCTATCTATCTATCTATCTATCTATCTCATTCTGTTCATATCTATCTATCCATCCATCTATCTCATTCTGTTCATATCTATCTATCCATCCATCTATCTATCTATCTATCTATCTCATTCTGTTCATATTTATCTATCCATCCATCTATCTATCTATATATATATATATATATATATTAGACTGTTCATTATCTATCTATCTATCTATCTATCTCATTCTGTTCATATTTATCTATCTATCTATCTATCTATCTATCTATCTATCTCATTCTGTTCATATCTATCTATCTATCTATCTATCTATCTATCTATAGCTGATAAGTCAACGACTATTGGTTTAACAATTTTGACATGGCAAGAGAGAGGAATAAAGCAGGTCACAAGTGTAAGAATTAAGGCAAGGCGATGTTAAAACGAATCAATTCGGATTTTGTACGAGAAATAACAATAAATTTATACAGGAAGATTAAACAAGATTACACACTGTGGAAAATTGCTTTGAAGTGCTGAATGATTCTTTTATAGCGTTTGCGTTATAGAAGAAACATTTACGAATTCTTCGAATAAATATTAATGTGGAAAAATGTCTTACTTGTAATGAGTGTTGTTCCCTCTTGTAGTGAATGCCTATTCAAGTGAGGAGTATTATGTGTGCAGTTTTGTAGTCGTTTCACGTTTCATGGAGCTTCCGAAGAATATTCTCTTGCCGTCTCTATTTTCCCAAATAGGCTCACAAATAAATATATTTGATTGAAGAAAAAGGAGGGGTTTCATTAGTTCTAAAATGGTAGTTTGGAGTTTAATTTTCTGTAACGTATTTTATTTTTTTAATCATTTCACCCCAAGCAAGGCGGGACAGCCACTAGCGCCAGGGGTTACAGTGAAAGACTTGGTCAAGGGGAATTGAAGAAAGTGTAAAAAATAAACGGGATTCATGAGGACAGAAGATGGTACTTGACGTTACATTTAAAATTTTCGAGATTGTAGTTATCAGAGAAGCAAGCAGTTGAACAGGTTAAGAGGCTCATCCCTTGTTCCCTGTTTAGGATGTGGTTTCTGGTTTTCTCTTTTCCAATCTTCTCACTTTGTTTTTTTTTTTCAGTTGGAGTAGATAGATCTATCTATTGCCCGGTTCACATTCCACCCACGTCTATTGAACAGGTTAAGAGGCTCATCCCTTGTTCCCTGTTTGGGATGTGGTTTCCGGCTTTCTCTTTTCCAATCTTCTCACTTTTTTTTTTCAATTGGAGTAGATAGATCTATCTATTGCCCGGTTCACATTCCACCCACGTCTATTGAACAGGTTAAGCGGCTCATGCCTTGTTCCCTGTTTGGGATGTGGTTTCCGGCTTTCTCTTTTCCAATCTTCTCACTTTTTTTTTTCAATTGGAGTAGATAGATCTATCTATCGCCCGGTTCACACTCCACCCACGTCTATTGAACAGGTTAAGAGGCTCATCCCTTCTTCCCTGTTTGGGATGTGGTTTCCGGCTTTCTCTTTTCCAATCTTCTCACTTTTTTTTTCAATTGGAGTAGATACATCTATCTATTGCCCGGTTCACACTCTACCCACGTCTATTGAACAGGTTAAGAGGCTCATCCCTTGTTCCCTGTTTGGGATGTGGTTTCCGGCTTTCTCTTTTCCGATCATCTCACTTTTTTTTTCAATTGGAGTAGATAGATCTATCTATCGCCCGGTTCACATTCCACCCACGTCTATTGAACAGGTTAAGAGGCTCATCCCTTGTTCCCTGTTTGGGATGTGGTTTCCGGCTTTCTCTTTTCCAATCATCTCACTTTTTTTTTCAATTGATGTAGATAGATCTATCTATTGCCCGGTTCACACTCCACCCACGTCTATTGAACAGGTTAAGAGGCTCATCCCTTGTTCCCTGTTTAGGATGTGGTTTCAGGCTTTCTCCTTTCAAATCTTTTCGCTCTTACGTAGCCCCCTGCATATCAGTGGCGTTACCGCCTTGCTCGGGGTGATACGATTAAAAAAAATGTAAACGGAAGGGAATTTTAAAAAGCGCGAATTTCCAGAGAAGAAACAGTTCTAGTAAAAGTAGTTGTTGCATTTAATTATTTCAACAGTAAAAGTCGGGAACCTAAATGCAAATCTAGTTGCACGTTTAAATTAAGGCGGACGGGGTACCAGAGAAAAAAAAAGCTAATCACAGCAGTTGTCATAAAAATATTTGTAGAAAAGACAGAGGGAAGCCAGGTCACATCGGCGAGAAAGTGACTGAAGTCGAGATGGCAAGTCAAGACCGATAACATTGCAGACCCTTCTTTCGATTTAGTCGAGAACTTCGAGATGAATATCGGGAGCACCCGACCAGAAATAGCAACAGTATTCATTGCAGGGTAAGAATAGTAGATTTATAAAAATTTCGTGAGGAAGGAACCTCTTTTTACCTACTTCTTCTTCTTCTATGTGCCCTGTCCTTTCAGGACGTAGGCGATCATGGCTTTCCACGTCTGCCTATCCCTGGTGGCTCTTAGCACGCCTTCTCCTGTTACACCACCCAAATCTCACTCTGCCATCCACTAGCTCAAGCCCATAAATCTAGAATATAAATGTATAGAAAATAGCATGGCCACAAAATGAGGGATCAGTTTATATATTGATTATAATATAGATTTGATCCCCCACTTTATAACCACATTATAATTTCTTATAAACAGTTGACATAAATATTCTTCTTCTATGTGCCTTGTCCTTTCAGGTCGTAGGCGATCATGGCTTTCCACGTCTCCCTATCCCTCGTGGCTCTTAGTATGTTTTCTCCAGTTACACCATGCAACCCCTGTCCTGCCATCTACCTGTTCAGGCCTGAGCATGAGAGTAATGATAAGATGCTGGAAAGAATGGAAACAAAAAGGAAATTAATACTGAGCATCAGGAAGAGACAACTGAACTTCCTGGGATATGCAATGAGGAAGACAGGCTTGGAGAACCCGATACTAACAGGCCAGCCAGAGGCAAAAGAGACAGATGAAAGCAGCGGATAGCTTATTTGAAGAACCTGATCGGGTGGATGACAGAATGGGGGTCACGAAATGTTGCAGGAGAAGGCCACCAGAGTTAGGGAGACGTGGAAGGCTATGATCGCCTACGCTCTGAAAAAACAAGGCACATAGAAGAAGAAGAAGAAGAATGTATTAAACAAAAAGCAAGTAATATCAATAATGATAATAATAATAATAACAATAACTCTACATTTTAAACAAAACTTTCATGGCTTCTCTCATTCTTTTTCACCAATACTCGTTGGAACAACCCCTATTTCTGTTTTCAATATATATATATATATATATATATATGTGGGGGGGGGGATTGTATATTTATATATATATATATATATATGTGTGTGTGTGTGTGTGTGTGTGTGTTTGTAGCTAAAATATATAATAAGATTTTAATAAGAAAGATAGATGTTTGGTGGATTTTGGGCATATAAAACTTTATCGCTTATTTAATGCAGAAATCTAAATATTTTGTAGGAAATTGGATTTTGGTTTTGTAAATAATATTGGTTTTAGTGGTACAAGTTTTACTAATTAACCCATCGACGGGGAAGAAGAGATAGATTGGTACATTTGCCAATAGTATTTGTGCGGAAGCCAAATAGAATTAAACTCGGTTTTCCGATTAACAATTCCGAGCCATTATCTAATATATCACATTCAAGTCTTCCTAATCGGTCATCCATCTAAGTACTAACCAGGATCGACGTTGCTGAAATCGGTGATTGTATGATGCTTCAACGTGAAGTGGCTGTAAGCCAAAGATAGATAGATAGATAGATAGATAGATAGATAGATAGATGGAGAAGTGTCCAGATAGATAGGATAAGATAGATAGATAGATAGATAGATAGATAGATAGATAGATGGAGAAGTGTCCAAGATAGATAGATAGATAGATGGAGAAGTGTCCAAGATAGATAGATAGATAGATAGGATAGATAGATAGTAGATAGATGGAGAAGTGTCCAAGATAGATAGATAGATAGATAGATAGATAGATAGATAGATAGATAGATAGATGGAGAAGTGGTCCAGATAGATAGATAGATAGATAGATAGATAGATAGATAGATAGATAGATAGATAGATAGATAGATAGATAGATATTATTTTAGGTCCTCATCCGTTGTATAAGCAGCTGTCTAATTATTTTAGTCGTGCATGGTGACGTGTAGCCATTAGCAGGCACACTTATAAATACATACATTGAATTTTTTCTTTAGCGTTTCCGATTC
Organism: Ascarosepion bandense; assembly: GCA_037127315.1. Lineage (NCBI taxonomy): Eukaryota > Metazoa > Mollusca > Cephalopoda > Sepiida > Sepiidae > Ascarosepion > Ascarosepion bandense. The sequence goes on from JBBBDQ010002056.1 coordinate 346,060, forward strand.
TGCATTCTGGAGTTTTGTTGTTTGCACGTACAGTTTTGATATTTTTTTTGTCTGCCCTTTTATTAAAATAAAAAAAATAAGTTTTCCAAACGATTAGCACGAGTTACGTAGGGATACAGCCATAAAAGTTAATTCTTATTGATTCTCTTATACATAAGTAGATGGAGTTTATAAGCCTTAATATTTCCATTGGATTGAGTGCCCTGGTAATCTTTGGGGTGCCAGTAAGGCCGCGTTGGTTAAGAGGCATTTTGGAGCACGCCTGTGTGATTGAATATGGATAAGTTTATATTAAGATATAAAGTTTTATTAAGATGTACGATTTATTTCCCTATTAAGGCTTTGGGCAAAGAAATTGGCAAAGAAAGAAAGGCGTGGAAAGGCGTGGTTTGGATCAACTGAGAAAGGAGGTAGCAATATGAAAATTATGGACAAGAGAAGAGTAAGAAAAAGAATGACAAGCTAAGATGTATGAATAAGGAAGATAGATAAACAGAAACGGGAATGAAATAACAAAAGAAAGAAAGAAAGAAAGAAAGAAAGAAAGAAAGAAAGAAAATCATGACAAAAATGAAGAAGAAAAGAAAAAGGAAAGCAAGGAAGAGGCGGAGAATAAGATATTTGAGGGATATTTAGAAAGAAGGAAAGAAGGTAAACAAGAGAGAGTGAAAGTAAATAAAGAATGTGAGAATAAAGATAGATGCCACAAAAGAAAATAAAGGAGAGGAGAAAGAAAGAAAGAAAGAAAGAAAGAAAGAAAGAAAGAAAATCATGAAAAAAATGAAGAAGAAAAGAAAAAGGAAAGCAAGGAAGAGGCGGAGAATAAGATATTTGAGGGATATTTAGAAAGAAAGAAAGAAAGAAAGAAAGAAAGAAAGAAAGAAAGAAAGAAAAATGGCAAAATGAAGAAGAAAGAAAAAAGGAAAGAAAGGAAAATGGAAAGAAAGGAAGAAGTAGAGAATGAAGGAGGTATAGAAGCCAGAAAAATACAAAGAAAGAAAGAAAGAAAGAAATCCTGGCTGCAAGGAAAATAAAAATAAAAAGAGAACGTAAGAATAGAAGAAAAGTAAAAGAAAAGTCACAAAATGACGTGAAAATGAAAAAATAGCAAAGAAGAAAGAAATTGAAGAACAAAAAATAGAACGAAGAAAGAAAGAAAGAAAGAAAAAAGAAAGAAAGAAAGAAGAAATCATGGAAAGAAAGATTTAAAAAGGAAAACAAAATGGAAAGAACAAAAAAATGCAATGGGAAAGGAAAGAAACAAAAAAGAATGAATAAAAAGAATAAAAATGAAACCATGGAAGGAAAGAATGAAAGAGGTAGATTAAGAAAGATGGAGGACAAGAATAGAATTAAAAAGTAAGAGGAAAAGAAAGAAAGAAAGAAAGAAAGAAAGAATGAAAGAAAGAATAAAATGAAAGTCGGAAAGCAAGAATGAAAGGATTGAAAGAAGCAATGGAAAAAAAGAAACCAAAAGAACGAATAGAAAGAAAAAAGAAATCATAAAACAAAAAACGAAAGAAGGATAGCAAGGATGGAAGGAGTGAAAGAAACAAGAGCAAAAAGGAAAAAACAAAAGAGAATGATTATAAAGAAATATATGTAATGGAGGAATGACAGAAAGAAAGCAATAAAAAACGAATAAAAGAAGCAATGGAAAAGGAAAGAAACAAAAAAGAAAAAAAGAAAGAAAAAACGTAAGAATTAAAGAAACTTAATAATAGCTAGGAAAATAGAGAATTTTAATGGCATCTTATTAAAATAAGACAACCGGTTTCGCCCGGTACTTTTTAAACCTAGACACTGGGATTTTTATAATAAATAGCTAAAAGGTTGAAATGAAATAGTGATATGAGGGGAAAAAAATTTACGGATACTAAAGCCCAATAATACCCAATAATAAGCCCAGGAGACATTCTCTCTGCTTACAGAGAGCAGGCCCCTGGCATAAGGATACTAGGGTCCAATAATGCTAAGTCCCAGGAGACATTCTCTCTGCTTACAGAGAGCAGGCCCCTGGGATAAGGATACTAGAGTCCAATAATGCAAAGTCCCAAGAGACATTCTCTCTGCTTACAGAGAGCAGGCCCCTGGGATAAGGATACTAGAGTCCAATAATGCTAAGTCCCAGGAGACATTCTCTCTGCTTACAGAGAGCAGGCCCCTGGGATAAGGATACTAGAGTCCAATAATGCTAAGTCCCAGGAGACATTCTCTCTGCTTACAGAGAGCAGGCCCCTGGGATAAGGATACTAGGGTCCAATAATGCTAAGTCCCGGGAGACATTCTCTCTGCTTACAGAGAGCAGGCCCCTGGGATAAGGATACTAGAGTCCAATAATGCTAAGTCCCAGGAGACATTCTCTCTGCTTACAGAGAGCAGGCCCCTGGGATAAGGATACTAGGGTCCAATAATGCTAAGTCCCTGGGAAACATTCTCTCTGCTTACAGAGAGCAGGCTCCCCTGGGATAAGGATACTAGAGTCCAATAATGCTAAGTCCCAGGAGACATTCTCTCTGCTTACAGAGAGCAGGACCTCGGGATCTTATGTATATGGACTCTAGCACCTTTAGATGGAAAATGGAGTGTGACTAGGCAAGGATTGAAAATTGTCAGCACTCAAATTACTTACAAAATTCCTGCTATTAATAATGTGTTCACTTATTGAAGACCCGGATGTATTCACCAAGTGGTTTTTATTAGCGGAAAGAATTTTTCGAGGTAGGTGCTGCTTGATTCTTTGATCTAAATGCTGTGATGTTCTGCCTATGTAATCGCATCCGCAACTACACTGAAAGTTGTAAACACCTGAATTAACATGCTGAAGAAGCAAACATCCTTACGCATAGAAGAGAAAACTGTACGTGTAGAAAATATTACATGAACATTTGCAGCAAAATACCATTTACTAATGGAAGAAGAAATTCGCCTAGCTAACACCTCACTATCTGTGCCAATAAATGGTAGTCGTAAGTAAACAGGACATTTCTGAATATCCAACGACTTCACCTTATAAAAATTGTTGATGACTAAAGACATAGTGGACTCCAAAATATTTAAATGATACCCATTCTTAGTCATCTTAATAAATTCCTTCTCTGCAGTTAGGAAAGTACTGTAACAAATTTTAAAAACCCTAAACATCAGGGTCTTAATTAAATTAATTTTGCGCTGGCGAGGACAAAAAGAATCCCAACGCCCAGTAAACGTTTCTTTCTTTATACAGAAGTCAAAAATGCTCCCTCATTTTTATGGACCCGAACACCCAAAAAGAATAACGAACAATTTGACTCCTTTTCAATCGTGAACACTAAGGACTGATGTACAGAGTTTAAATCAGGTAGAATAATGTCGGCTTCGTCCTCAGTATTAAAGATACAAAATGTATCATCAACATAACGATAATACATAAGGGGACGATTAGTGCGAGAAAATAACAAATCCTCACAATAGCCAACAAAAATGTTTGCTAGGGATGGACCCAAAGGAGACCCCTTCGCGACCCCGTCTACTTGTCTATACATAATATCATTGAAACTAAATTTCAGATCCTAATTAATAATAATTTCATTAATATTAAAATTGATCAAGGTGGAGGGCTCGATGCAAATATAACATTCTATTTACCTTGTCCCTTCAAGACGTAGGCGATCATGGCCTTCCACGTCTCCCTATCTCTGGTGGCTCTTAGCACACTTTTTCCTGTAACGTCACTCAGCCCCCGTTCTGTCATCCACCTGCTCAGGCCTTTTAAATACGTTATCCGTTAAATACGTTATTCGCTGCTTTCCTCTGTCTCTTGTTGGTGACTAAAGACATAGTGGATTCCAAAATATTTAAAGGATACCCATTATATATATATACATTGTAACTAAGTTGTTGAACTCGTAGGTTTATTTACCTTTTTGTTCATGCATTTACTTTTATAAAGAGTGCTCGATACAAATGTAGAGCGTTATACTGTAATGGTTGTTACAATGTTACAAAAACATTGTAACAACCATTACAGTATATATATATATTCTTTTCTTTCACTTTCAACCTCTTTTTACTCTTTCATCTTTTTTTCCTTTTTTTCCTCTTTCTCCCTTTATCTAATTCTTCATCTTCCTTTCTTTCACTTTCAACCTCTTTTTACTCTTTCATCTTTTTTCCTTTTTTTCCTCTTTCTCCCTTTATCTAATTCTTCATCTTCTTTTCTTTCACTTTCAACCTCTTTTTACTCTTTCATCTTTTTTTCCTTTTTTTCCTCTTTCTCCCTTTATCTAATTCTTCATCTTCCTTTCTTTCACTTTCAACCTCTTTTTACTCTTTCATCTTTTTTTCCTTTTTTCCTCTTTCTCCCTTTATCTAATTCTTCATCTTCCTTTCTTTCACTTTCAATTTCTTTTTACTCTTTCTTTCATCTTTTTTTCCTTTTTTTCCTCTTTCTCCCTTTATCTAATTCTTCATCTTCCTTTCTTTCACTTTCAACCTCTTTTTACTCTTTCATCTTTTTTTCCTTTTTTCCTCTTTCTCCCTTTATCTAATTCTTCATCTTCCTTTCTTTCACTTTCAACCTCTTTTTACTCTTTCATCTTTTTTTCCTTTTTTTCCTCTTTCTCCCTTTATCTAATTCTTCATCTTCCTTTCTTTCACTTTCAACCTCTTTTTCTCTTCTCCCTTCTTTTCTCTTTCTCTATTTATCTAGTTCTTCATATTTCTTGTTTTTACTCTTGCTTACTTTGTCACAGTGTACACACATAGCAATATATGAGTTGAGATCAAATCTGCATTAGATGCTGACAGAACGATATGCTAAACAAGAAATAGTAAAAATGATCATAAATGTAAGATGTTTCACTTTTATTTAAGCTGAATCAGAAATTCTTTCGGAAATAAATTATGGAAGAGTATATGTGCGTTGTGGTGCAGTGGATATCGTCTCGGAACAATATATCGGGAAGCCGAGTTCGAATTCCAGTGGAATTCCTTGCATTCACTTACGCACAAATATCCTTGGGAAAGGTATTGATTCGTCTCTTCCCTCCAGTTATGGGTTAAACAATAGGATACCCTGGGTTCTATAGCCTTCGGTGGCAACCAGTCTACCGCAGAAAGCAATGGCAACCTACTGCCGGATATCTTCTGCCCAGTCACTCATGTCTCTTTCGAGACATGATCGCCCAAAGCGTGTATCACGTATGGCACTTAACTGACATTTACTTCTGTGTTGTTTGTTTTTCATTGGTCAGATAGACTTAATGTGTCTTTATCTTATGTTGTTAGTGTGTGATGTGCACGTTTGATTTTTGTCAGTCTAGTATTGTTTGTGTTTATAATTTCTGAAAAGAGTAATGAAAGTTTTGCGTGGTTATGTCTTTGATCATTATATTTCTGTTGATCTTGTGGTATTCGGTTGATAGTGTGTGCGTTTGTCTAGTGAGCATTTCTGTTTCTGTCTGGTAGTGTCTGTATGTCTATTGGGGATGTTCGATGTGGTAGTGAAAGACTGAGGTTACATCGGCGGATCTTAGATTCTTTAGGTGAAAACTGGGGATAAGAAACAGGACAATTTCGCTAGAAACAAAAAAGAGAGTGCTGGATTGCTATGTGATGTCGGTTCTTCAATATGGCAGTGAATGTTGGACAATATCTTCGAAGATTAAGGAAAAACTTGAAGCAGCTGAAATGTGGTTCTACAGAAGGATGCTGTGGATATCATGGACCGATCATGTGAGCAATGACGAGGTTTTGGAAAGGATGTAAACGAAAAGGAAATTAATACTGAGCATCAGGAAGAGACAACTAAAGTTTTCTGGAACATGCAATGAGGAAGAGGGGCTTGGAGAACCTGATACTAACAGCCAGATATAGGGAAAAAGAGAGAGAGGAAAGCAGCTGATAACATAATTGAAGGATCTGATCAGGTGGATGACGGAACGAGGGTTGCATGGTGCAACAGGGGAAAGCGTGCTAAGAGCCACCAGTGATAGGAAGATGTGGAGAGCCATGATCGCCTACGTCCTGAAAGGAGAAGGTGATAAGAAAATAGATCAACGAAATAAAGTGAATAAAGATAGAAAACTAAGAAAGATTTGAAGAAGTGAGTGAAGAAAATACAACTGGGAAGGAGGAATAGACTCGCACTATTTACATTATTCGGGCTAATTGTCCTCATCTTTGTTGCCATTTGTACGACGTTGCAGTCATCTTCAGGTGCTACAAATTTCGAACCTGACCATTTATTACAAAACTTTACATTTCTGTATATCATTCACATTCATTGCGTAAAGCCTCTTCTGGTAGTGATGAGTTATTTCCCTCTAGCTGGACTCTCTAAGTTACTTGTTCACCACTGCTGTATCCTGGTATTGAACTTATAAACCTAATGTTCAGTAATCATTTTTTACCAGATTACTGAACATTGGGTTTATAAGTCCCAGTAATTCAATTGATCATGTCCTTAAGGACACATAGCCAACTGCATATAGCCCTTGGTTAGTTCCAGTGACTTAACCCAAAGACTTGTGAGTTCAATACCAAATAGTGTAAATACTACCTCATCTCAGAATTATGTACAAATACTTAGAGTAGATTTTTATTAGTATCCTTTCAAAATATTTTTCTCGTACGAAAAGAATGTTCCTTTCTTATTACGGCAACGTTTTTTAATCAAAGTTACAGATTATTTTATTTCTGTGTGACACGGGGAAGTCAGTAAGTACATAAGCTCTTATATCTCTAGTTTGACCCACGTAAAATAACCTTAGACGAGCAAATATCAATAAATAACAAAATTCGTCTGATTAATTAATATTTACCTTGTTTGATTCTTGTGACTTGACCCCTTAGCAGTCAGTAAGATGTTGGGAGCCAATTCCACAAATTGGTGCATCGCTGGAAGATGTCCAAGACATACAGCTTCTACGGGTCGTCGTAAGAATGGTCAGCCAAATGGATGACCACAATGTGGAGGAATGTAATGAACATCGGAAGACAGCCATGTTGTTTAAGATTATTTCCGGCAGGAGCTCGAATTGATATTTGCTTGGCATTGGTTATTCATTCGGGGTGTCGATATTTGCCCTCAGAAAATTTACAATTTTTATTCGGATGAATCATTTTTTTCCCCCTTCTCACAATGTCGTATCAAATAATCGTTCTGGTTATACATCTATATTTCTACTCATTTTTATTTTCCTTTCATTTTTCATTCTCCGGTTTCTTTCGTCCCTCCTCCTCCTCCTCCTCCTCACTAATTTGTTCTTCGTATTCACTTCTTTTTTAATCCTCATCGTCTTTCATAGATAATTATTTTTTCATTTTTTATCTTCCATTTTTCTTTCTCTCTCTCTCTCTGTCTCTCTCTCTCTCTGCCTCTCTTTCTCTCTCTGTCCTTGTTCTGATTTTCTATCTCTTGTTCTTCATCTTCATTCAATCTTAATTCTCATTCGTTTTAGTTTTATTTTTCATTCATTCATTTCTCGTTTTGTTATGTCCTTTTCTTCTCACGTCCGTTTACTTTTTCTCTTTGTTTACAAATTCCATTTTTCTATCTTTCTTCATTTTTCATTCGTTTTTAGTCCCAGTTAGTTCTTCGTGGTCAATTTTTTTCTTCTTTCTTTCTTTCTTTCTTATTCTTTCGTTCTTCTATTACTTTCCTTTTTCATTCGTTCTCCAACTTTAGTTTCTAGTTTTCATTCGTTCTTCATATTCTTTTCGATTTCTTTCTAACTTTCTACTTCTTTCCTTCCGTCCCGGGTATGACGATAAACCATAATCCGCAGCAAGGCCTCTGATCGGGAGGTTTTGCGGAGCAGGAAATATCCTCTTAATCACTGTCGTTCCTAGATTCACCCTCACAAGGGGTGGTAGCACCTATTAGGGTCTCAGTTGTGGTCAAATAGTGAACCCCCAAACAAAGTTTTTTTTTTACGTTAGGCATGACACTGGTACCCAGAGGGCTTCATAAAAGAAGAGCGAAAGGTTACGTCAATATAGAATGGGTAAGAGAATACTGTGGTGATACCGAGCAAAAGCGATGGACCGGATGTTAGCGCTTTCACGACCAAAAAGCAAATGACCAAAAGTCGTCCGTGCGCAGCCGGCCCCTCGCAGATGTTTCAGTTGAAAACTAAAAATTAATTAAATATTAAATTTACGAGCCAATGGGAAGCCCAGAATCAAATACAAGTGTGAAATCCCAAGTGATCTGCTGTGATTCAAAATGAAGATATAAAAAGCGGATACAGAAAGTTTCGACAGGCAGACCAACTCGAGGAGAGAGAGGTGTAATCAATACCCCCTTGACCTAAGTCAAGCGGCTACTATGCTCGCCTCCCTTCACCTCTCTTTACCTTCTTCCCCGCCTCAAAAACTACTTACTGACCTAAGAAGCGAATACATTAAAGACATTCTTTACTTACACGCTCCCAAATTATTAAGTATTAATTCTATTTCAGGATTTTATTGCCATGAACATTTTATTGCCATGAACATTTTAACCCCGTTGGACCTATAATCCATGTATTACTTCAATTGTAAAAACATTAATTGATAAGTGTATATATAAAATGTTATCTTTCGACTCAATTTGCTTTTCTTGGTTTATTACCCTTCTTTAAGACTTATAGTGGGCTATCTGCAACAAGGCCAAATTCCGCTAACCTGCAACAATATACAACTACTCTTCAGTAGAACAGACTCCCACTACTAACAAACAGGAAAAGAATAGATTTGTAGCCCCTATAATACTTGTGTGAAGATAATTACGTGAGAGTAAAGTGAGAACAAGATTCAGAGGTTGTCGGGGAAAAGGATAAGAAATTATGAAAGTCAAGGAAATAAGAGATGGCGATTTAGTGGAGGTACCTACATAATGCGCCTACAGGATGCGCGTTGTGGTGCAATGGATATCAGTTCGGAACGAGAAATCGAAGAACCGAGTTCGAATTCCAGTTGAATTCCTTGCATTCACTTACGCGCAAATACCCTTGGGAAAGGTATTAATCCGTCTCTTCCCTCCAGTTATGGGTTAAATAATAGGACAGATTGGGTTCTATAGCCTTGGTCGGCAACCAGTCTACCGCAGAAAGCAATGGCAACCTACTGCGGGATAATCTTCTGCCCAGTCAGTCATGTCTCTTTCGAGACATGATCGCCCAAGCGTGTATCGCGCATGGCACTTAACTGACTGACTGACCTACATAAGAGGTAGGGAATATAAAGTGAAACAGGTTACGGGGGTGCTAGAGAATGGACAAGAAAAGGTTAGGAATACCGGTGTGAATAGACTTACGTGAGAGTAGAGTGAAAAGTGCGAAGAACAAGATACAGTGGGTGTCAATGAAAGGATAAAAGAAGAATGGAAGTCAAGGAGAGAAGAGACGGCAATTGAAATTGCATTTAAATTTTTTAGAGATTATAACTATCATGGAAGCTATAGGAAGGAAGTTCCACAAACAAGGAGAAAATAATCTGTTATAGTAGAAAAGTTGGTTACATTTAATTATTTTGACAGTGAAAGTGTGGAACGTTGATGTCAGTCTAATTGCTCGAGTCAATTTGGGAGGAGGTGACACCAGGTAGATAAACCGTAAAAATATTTGTATAAGAGACAAAAGGAAAGCACCTCTCATCAGTGAGAAAGTGACTAGAATCTAGCAGCCAGAACGAGGTCTATTACATTGAAAATTCTTCTTTGTATTTTGTCGAAAACTCAGAAATGAATAGCCCAACCAGATATGAAAATATAAATAAATTTAAATTATTGTAAAAATATTAATACATTTTCACAGAAAAAAAAATTATCAACAATACATTTTTGATAAAATATACAAAGATTTCGAAAGCATTAAGAAAATTAAATTTCGGTATTAAATGACCCATGTGGAGTTGATTTGCCGTAAAACAAACCAAAGAATTCTTTGTTCTTCTTATCCTTTCCTGTCTATTTCTTCGTACACAATTTTATTTCCAAGATCATCAATTTGTATTTATGAATAATAACCTTTGTTTTAAATTTATTCTTTCTTCAATAATGCTTTCTTTTCTTCTTTACTTACACCGGTTCCCTTTGTCAGGTAAAAGATCATGTTTTCTTTGCAGACAACTCTTCCTGTCTGTTTGATATGTCTCGATGGAAACTATGATTTGAAGACTGTATGTCAACAAAGATCGTTGTCAGGCTGATGACACGAAAATACTTATCGCAATACACATAATAATCCGACCAATCCACCTATACGTGTGCGGGAGTGCCTGTGTTAAAACTAAAAGGAAAGACGACAGTTCTTCGTCTGGAAAAGTATCGCATCGGAAAACGGATGGTCTTGTGTTCAATATCGGATTACGTCTGCAGAAAATTCATTTGTTGTTGACAGATGCACGCGGGGGGATCATTTTCAATTTTAAAATGTCAAATAGTTTGCAGGCAAATACTACGGGGGTATCGGAAAGTTATTACATTTATCTTTCATACAACAGAAAAGGGAAGTAAAATAACAGCGTTGGATTGAGCAAGGATTCAGTTATAAAACATTTCCACAAAAAATTATACTGCCTTTTTCTTCTTCTATGTGCCCTGTCCCATCAGGACGTAGGCAATCATGGCTTTCCACGTTTCCCTATCCCTGGTGGCTTTGAGCACACCTTCTCCTGTTATACCATGCAATCCTCGTTCTGCCATGCACCTGCTTAAGTCCTTTAAATATGTTATCCGTTGCTTTTCCATGTCTCTTTTTCCCTCTATCTGGCCTGTTAGTATCAGGTTCTCCAGGCCCTCCTTCCTCATTGCTTGTCCCATGAACTTCAGCTGTCTCTTCCTGATGCTCAGTATTAATTTCCTTTTTGTTTCCATCATTTTCAAGACCTCATCATTGCTCACATGCTCGATCCAAGAGAATCACAGCATCCTTCTGTAGAACCACATTTCAGTTGCTTCAAGTTTTTCCTTCATCTTTGAAGGTATTGTCCAGCATTCACTGCCATATTGAAGGACGGACATCACGTAGCAATCCAGTACTCTCTTTCTAGTTTCTAGCAAAATTGCCCTGTTTCTTAATACCTTACTCAACTTCTGGAATGCTTCCTTCGCCATGCCAATTCGCCTTCGGATCTCTGTGTCGCACTTTCTGTCTTCTGTTATAACGCTTCCCAAGTATATAAATTTTTTGTACCTGCTTGATTCTGATATCCCCGACCTGTATTTGGCATTTTGGGCTGCCCTTTTTACTGATGACCATGCATTCAATTTTCGTGCAATTTATTTCTAGTCCTTTCTTGTTACTTTCTTCTGCTACCTTCTGTAAGAGATCTTGTAGTTTCCTTTCTGTGTCTGCTATCAGCACTGTATCATCTGCGTACCTTAGGTTGTTTAAATTCTGGCCCCCGATTACGAATCCAGGTATAACTTCTAGGGTCCTCAAAATATTCTCGCTGTACAAGTTGAACAGATCCGGTGAAAAGACACATCCTTGTCTTACGCCCCTTTCTGTCTTTGTATATCCCTTCAATTCATTACCTGTCCGTATGCAATACTGCATTAGTCGTTCTTAAAAAATGCCTCGTTAATTGATACAGAAGTGTAGAGAAAGTGCTGTTGTGGGATCTCCTCTTGAGATATGATAATGGACTCGACTGAGTATACATATACTCCTGCCATAGAGAGAACAGCGGTTGTTGCCATAGAGTTGAGAGAGAGAGAGGAATTGTAGATATCCGTACGAGTTATCGGAGAGTACCAGAACTGATACGTAAGTTACCGAGAGATACCGAAGTTACACAGAGACTACCACATCATAAGTCAGACTAGCTCTGAGCTCGACTCAGCTAGAATAATATACACGGATATACTATTTCCAACGACTTCACTTCAAGACTTGTATATTTTTATTTCTTACCAATAGTATTCCTGGATTTACTAAGCTGCGTTCAAGTTTGTATATTACGTTCAATATAACCTACATTTCTATCTCAATATCTGTTTTTGTTGTTCATTATTTTGTGAGGTTCGTCAACCGGAATCCACAAGTGCATTGTTATCTAAATCGTCCACGGTAATTTTATGTTTACCTCAAAACATTCTTTCACCTTTCTTCACATATTTTCGATGACCAGATCTTCGAAAACAGCAGCGATAAAAAGCGTTGAGAAAGTGAATGTGATCGGCTGAGTTGTGCATCATGACACGTCGAAGGCCAGATTTTTAAAAATAATTCTTCTTCTTCTATGTGCCTCGTCTTTTCAGGACGTAGGCGATCATGATTTCCACGTCTCCCTATCCCTGGTGGTTCTTAGCACGCTTTCTTCTGTTATACCACGCGACCCCCGTTCTGACATCCACCTGTTCAGGCCCTCGAAATATGTTATCCGCTGCTTTCCTCTGTCTTTTTTCCCCTCTATCTGGACTGTCAGTATCAGATTCTCCAAACCCTTCTTCCTAATTGCATGTCCCAGGAACTTCAATTGTCTCTTCCTAATGCTCACTATTAATTTTCTTTTCGTTTCTATCCTTTCCAAAATCTCATTATTGCTCACATGCTTGATCCATGATATCCGCAACATCCTTCTGTAGAACCACATTTCAATTGCTTCAAGTTTTTCCTTCATCTTCGATGATATTGTCCAACATTCACTGCAATATTGAAGAACTGACATCACATAGCAATCCAGTACACTCTTCTTTGTTTCTAGCAAAATTTTCCTGTGTCTTAATACTTTACTTAGCTTCTGGAACGCGTTCTTTGCCATGGCAATTCGCCTTCGGATCTCTGTGTCGCACTTTCCGTCTTCTGTTAGAATGCTTCCTAGGTATTTGAATCTCTGCATTTGGCATTTCGGGTTTCTATTTTGCTGACAAAAGAATTAGTGTTCGTATTTATTCGGCATAACTATAAGCCATTTTTATATATATCGGTGCCTGTATAGTATTTGATCCTGGTATAGTATGTGTCGTAGTCAGTTTGAATGTGTCTTACCTCAGTAAGAATATATTTATAGTTAAGTGTTAAATCTATGGATCAAAATCAGATAAGATGAACAGAATAAATAAAAAACAAGAAAAAAGTGTGTTTAATCTAACATGTTTCACTTATAACAAACTTCTACAGAGATTTAATACGGACGAAAAGTTATAAGCATTCGGCTATTTATTGAAACGATTTTTTTTCTTAATCCTTTGTTTTTTGTTGTTTTTTTTTTTTTGTTGTTGTTTTTGTATTACTTTTCTTCCTTTTCGCCGCCTTCAATCGATATTCTTTCATTTTTCATCTTCCGTTTTTCGTTTCTCTCTCTTTCTTTCTCTCTTTATCTCACTCTTTCTCAATTTTAGCTCGTTCTATCTTTTTCTCTCTCTTTCAACTGCTATCCCTTTCTCTCTCGTTCTCTCTCTCTCTCTCTATCTATCTATCTATCTATCTTTTACTTTATTCGTTTTCGTTCTGATTTTTCTTCTCTTGTTCTTTATCCTCACTCGTTTTCGATTGTCATTGATTTGGGGTGCTTTGGGGTGTTTTTTTGTTGTTTTTTGTTTTTTGTTTTTTATTTTTTATTTTTTGCATTCATTCATTTCTTGTTTTTTACGTTCTTCGTCTTCTCCTGTGCCTTTATCTTCTCTCTTTCTTCGACATTTTTTCTGTTTTTCTATCCTTCTTCATTTTTAATTCTCTTTTTTCGTTCCAGTTATTTCTTCAAAGTCAATTTATTTTTCTCGTTCCTTGTATTCTTTCGTCTTATTACTTTCGTTTTTCATTCGTTCTGCGACTTTAGTTCTTAGTTTTTATTTGTTCGGCTACAGAGGACGGAAAGTGCGACACTGAGATCTATTGGCAGGAAGAAGGATGCATTTCAGAAGCTGATCAGAGTATTAAGGGACAGGAATATTTCGCTGGAAACAAAAAAGAGTGCATTGGATTGTTATGTAATGTCTGTCATTCAATACGGCGAATGTAGAAAGATTTGAAGCAACCGAAATATGGCTCTGCAGAAGGATGCTGAGGATACCATGGACGGAACACTCGAGCAATGACGGGGTTTTGGAAAGGATGGACACAAAAGGTAAACTAATACTTAACATCAGGAGAAACGGCTGAAGTTTTGGGACATGTAATTAGGACGGATGTGCGTTGTGGTGCAGTGGATATCGACTCGTAACGAAAAATCGGGGAGCAGAGTTCGAATTCCAGTTGAATTTCTTACATTCACTTACTCATAAATAACCTTGGGAAAGGTATTAATTTGTCTCCTCTCTCCAGTTATGGGTTAAATAATAGGACAGATTGGGTTCTATAACCTTGGGTGGCAACCAGTCTACCGCAGAAAGCAATGGAAATCTACTGCCGGAAAATCTATGCCCAGTCAGACATGTCTCTTTTGAGACATGATCGCCCAAAGCGTGTATAACGTATGGCACTTAACTGAATGAGGATGTAAGGCTTAGAGAATTTGATGCTCACGAGACGGATAGATGGGAAGAGAGGCAAGAGAAAGCAACGCACAACATACCTGATGGACTTGAGGCGATGGATGGCGGAGCGGCGTTTGAGCGGTATAACAGAAGGGTAAGAGAAAGAAGAGATGGGGAGATGTGGAGAGCCATGATAGCCTACATTCTGAATGAACACGGCACACAGAAAAAGATACTCGCATCAGTAAGAGACTGCTGAAATTTTTAAGGAATACAATGTGGAAAGGGTGCTTAGTGAATTTGACACTCACATGGCGAATTAAAAGCAAGAGGGACATTGAAAAGCAGCGTGTAATCTACCTAACGAGCTTGTATAAATGATTAGCAGAACAATGATTTTTTCTATAATCATATCGCCCATTTTACTGCCACTGTTGTGCAGGGGGTCACACAGGAGAAAGTTATGAGAAAGAGTGACAGGTTATCGGGGGTGTCAGGAAGTGGGTAAGGAAAGGATGAGAATACTGATGAGAGTGAAGTGAACGGAGAAAGAAGCATGAGAGAGAGGATGCAAATCAGTGAGATAGGAGATGACTATTCACTTTACATTTAAATTCTTGAAGATTGTAGCTGTCGGGGAAGTAAGTAAACGGAAGGGAATTCTACAGGCGGGAAGTGCGAGAAAAGAAGCTGTGGAGTAGAATTTGCATTTACAATTTATTGGTTTTACAGCAAAAGGGTGAGACCTACTTGCTAATCTTGTGGCTCGATTCATATATAGGGGGCACCAGTGAGCTATGTTCAGCGGAGCAGAAGCCGGGAAAGTATTTGTAAAAGAGACACAGGGAAGCCTCATGGCGTCGGTGAGAAAGTGACTGTATCTGAGCTGCCAAGTCGGGATCGATCTCATCACAGATTTTCCGTTGGATTTTATCAATGACCCCCAGGTTGATAGCAGGAGCACCCGACCAGATATGGCAGCATATACTTTGATTAGTTTATGAAAGGCATGAGGAGATTGTCGAGCATTCACTGCCATATAGAAGATTAGATATTACGTAGCAATTCAGCACTCTTTTCTTTGTTTCTAATGACATTTTCCTATCTCTTAATACTTTGCTTAGTTCATGAAAGGCATGTGGAAATTGTGCAGCATTCACTGCCATATAGAAGTTTAGATATTACATAGCAGTTCAGCACTCATCTCTTTGCTTCTAATGACATTTTCCTATCTCTTAATACTTTGCTTACTTTATGAAAGGTATGTGGAGATTGTGAAGCATTCACTGCCATATTGAAGATTATATATTACATAGCTGTTCAACACTCTTTTCTTTGTATCTAACGATATTATCCTGTCTCTTAATACTGAGGAGTTACTTTTCAATCACTCTGCATACAAAATAGAATCAAGATATATATTTTTCCATAGAGCGATATCATAAAGCGAGAGATCATAATATATACCTTCTCTTCCCATGACGCTGAAACACCTCTACCCATGCCAAATTTAGGTAGCTCATCCAAAGATCTCTCATCGTCGAGAGATGCCGCCATTGAATAATTTGTTTTTATGACTTATCAACCCTTTCTGGATTATTTAAAATCCGAAATATAATTCGTATTGTAAGAATCGAGTAAATATGGCTTTAACATTTTTTTTTAGAATGACAATGATTTTTTTCCGGAAGTTTTATTATTCGGCCATAGTTTGCGAGGATATGTATTCATATCTTTCCCAAGGATATGTGCACGTAAGTGAATGTAATGAACTCAATAGGAATTCGAACTCCACGTTTTCTTATTATGGGACTCTATATATAGCAACATACAGAACAGAGAACTTACCATAATGGAAATTCTCTCTTAATATTTTGCTTAGTTTATGAAAGAAATGAAAAGTTTGTCCAGCATTCACTGCCATATAAGAGATTATATATTCAGTCAGTCAGTTAAGAGCCATACGAGATACACGCTTGGGCGATCATGTCTGGAAAGAGACATGACAGACTGGGCAGAATATTATCCCGCAGTGGGTTGCCATTGCTTTCTGTGGTAGACTGGTTGCCGACCAAGGCTATATAACCCAATCTGTCCTGTTATTTAACCCATAACTGGAAGGAAGAGACGGACTAATACCTTTCCCAAGGGTATTTGCGCGTAAGTGAATGTAACGCATTCAGCTGGAGTTCGAACTCAGCTCCCCGATTCCTCGTTCCGAGCCGATATCCAATGCACCACAACAGCCTTTTTAGCCCTTTTTTCTTTGTTTCTAATGACATTTTCAAATCCCATAATATTTTGCTTAGTTTATAAAAGGCATGAAGAGTTTGTTCAGTATTCACTGCTATATCAGAAATTAAATATTACATAGCAGTTCGGCACTCATTATTTTATTTCTAATGACATTTTTATGTCTCTTAATACTTTGCTTAGTTTATGAAAGGCATGAAGCGATTGTCCAGCATTCTCTGCCATATAAGAGATTAAATATTACATAGCAGTTTGGCCATTTTTCTTTGTTTCTAATTATATTTTCATATCGCTCAATACTTTATTTAGTTTATAAAAGACATGAATAGTTTGTCCGCGATTCTCTGCTATCTCAGAGATTACATGTTACATAGCAGCTTAGCACTCATTTCTTTACTTCTAATGACATTTTCCTGTCTCTTAATACTTTGCTTGGTTTATGAAAGGCATGAGGAGATTGTCTAGTATTCACAAGTTTTTACTTTTCAAATATACTTGGTGAGAAGATGTATTAATATTTTTCCCAAGAGTATTTTCACGTAAGTGAATGAACTCGACAGGAATTTGAACTCTACGTTTTCTTATTGTGGTTCTCTATAGATTGCAATATACAGAGTAGAGGACTTACGTTTATGTGGACGCTACAATTTCATTGCAAACGGTACATGAAGACTCCCAAGAGGATACTTTCCCGATCACAACAATCATAACCTGTTCAAGTTTAAGGTTAACTGATATCTTAAATTGTGAATCTTACCTCACACTCTGTTTCTCCCTACCTTGGGTGGCTCTTTGGTATTGTACAAATTGAACATTATTGTTAGTAGATAATCGAGCTTGCATCTCATACTTTTTATTCCGAGCTGCTATTCGTTGAAACAACTGAACACCCACTTTTCAGTAAGAGCAAGAAGCAACTTCATACGATTGATAACTATGACGGTCAAAAACATTGAGTGTACTACATTGAAATCAACACGAGATCTCGTCAAGGTTTTGACTGGTCAGTCGATTGTCCGGCTGACCGGACTAAATTAATATTCATCTTCTTTTACAGAGATGTTGGTGTTCTGCAATTGTTCTTTACCGCTGATCAGACGTCTCCACCGTTCGCCCGCAAGACGGCGGAGAAGCGAGTAAGACCAATGTGTGCTGGCTGTGTAGGTCTTCGCTTACAAACAATAATTTTTTTCATTTATTTTACCATTAATTTCTTTTGGGGTTTTTTTTTCCTCAGGCCTCAGGTTTCTGTGACTTGACGAGGTATTTTTTTTATAGTTTTCGCTGGTTTTATATTATTAACAAACGATTTAGTAGGCTAAACCTTTCCGTGTTTTCTGTCAATAATTGATTTAAAGAAGCAGTTGTCTCTTTGTCAACGTTTTTCTGGTCTATGATCCCATTTACTCACAGGAAAGAAAAGTTTTAGTTGCTGTAGACTGGTATTGAACTCACAACACTTTGGGTCAAGTCATAGGAACTAACCAACGTCTATATCCACTGTTCACCACTGCTGTAGCCTTAAGGACACATGGCCCAGTGGATATAGACGTTGGTTAGTTCCTATATCCTGACCCAAAGACTTGGCCCAGTGGATATAGACGTTGGTTAGTTCCTGACTTGAAACTTAGAGTTGTGAGTTCAATATCACGCTACAGCAGTGGTGAACAAGTAACTTCGGTTAGAGGGAGATAACTCATGACTTCCAATCGACGCTTTACGCAAGGAATGAGAATTATATGCCCCAGTGATTGTAATAAAGATTTCAGTTCGAAATTCCTAGTACTTGAAGAAACATCGTACAAATGGCAACATGGATGAGAAGAATATTTCGAATAATGTACAATTTTTTAATCGTCGCATAGTTTTCATTACAATTATAGATATATATATAGTTTTTAGTTTTATATATATATATATATATATATATAGATAGATATATAGTCTTAGTCGTATATATATATATATATATAGTTTTTAGTTTTATATATATATATAGTTTTTAGTTTTATATATATATGTATATAGTTGTAGTTATATATAAATATATATAGTTTTAGTTTTATATATATATATATATACAGTTTTAGTTGTATATATATATATAGTTTTAGTTATATATATATATATATATATATAGTTTTAGTTATATCTATATATATATATATATATAACTAAAGCTATATATATATATAACTAAAACTAACTAACTATATATATATATATATAGTTTTTAGTTGTGATTATGCTTAATGCCAGCAGGATTATTGTTTTTCTGTGGTTTACTGATAAAAACATATTTTGACAAGAAGGTCTTTGTCGTAAACCGCTAAATATCAAGATAGTGACAGAGTGTTAATGGGATTAATGTGGAAAATTTTGTTACTTAACTAAGCAAAGTCATGCCGACTTCGAAGTTTCGTGAAGATAACACTGTGATGTTCTCGCTCCTCGAAGTGTTTTTTTTTTTTTTTTTTTTTTTGCTGCTTATTCTTATTAATATGGAGCTTGGCGTAAATTGATATTTTTGTATGTGTGTTATATAGATGCCTAATTGCTTTTGCTCTATAAAAACCACTCACACACAAAAAATTGTGGCATGACAAACGGCCCCAACATTCTGTTGCGGCTTTGTTAGAGCCAGGAAGAAAGACACGGAAACAAGAAGGTACGTTCAAACAGTGTATTAAAATAACAGAACATATATACAAATACGAGGGTTAGTTGTGACCTGGTTGGGCCAGGAAGAAAGACACGAAAACAAGAAGGTACGTTCAAACAGTGTATTAAAATAACAGAACATATATACAAATACGAGGGTTAGTTGTGACCAGGTTGGGCCAGGAAGAAAGACACGGAAACAAGAAGGTAGGTTCAAACAGTGTATTAGAATAACAGAACATATATACAAATACGAGGGTTAGTTGTGATCTGTTTGGGCCAGGAAGAAAGACACGGAAACAAGAAGGTACGTTCAAACAGTGTATTAGAATAACAGAACATGTATACAAATACGAGGGTTAGTCGTGACCTGTTTGGGCCAGGAAGAAAGACACGGAAACAAGAAGGTACGTTCAAACAGTGTATTAAAATAACAGAACATATATACAAATACGAGGGTTAGTTGTGACCTGGTTGGGCCAGGAAGAAAGACACGGAAACAAGAAGGTACGTTCAAACAGTGTATTAAAATAACAGAACATATATACAAATACGAGGGTTAGTCGTGACCTGTTTGGGCCAGGAAGAAAGACACGGAAACAAGAAGGTACATTCAAACAGTGTATTAGAATAACAGAACATATATACAAATACGAGGGTTAGTCGTGATCTGTTTGGGCCAGAAAGAAAGACACGGAAACAAGAAGGTAGGTTCAAACAGTGTATTAGAATAAAAGAACATATATACAAATACGAGGGTTAGTCGTGACCTGTTTGGGCCAAGAAGAAAGACACAGAAACAAGAAGGTAGGTTCAAACAGTGTATTAGAAATAACAGAACATATATACAAATACGAGGGTTAGTTGTGACCTGTTTGGGCCAGGAAGAAAGACACGGAAACAAGAAGGTACGTTCAAACAGTGTATTAGAAATAACAGAACATATATACAAATACGAGGGTTTGTTGTGATCTGTTTGGGCCAGGAAGAAAGACCCGGAAACAAGAAGGTACGTTCAAACAGTGTATTAGAATAAAAGAACATATATACAAATACGAGGGTTAGTCGTGACCTGTTTGGGCCAAGAAGAAAGACACAGAAACAAGAAGGTAGGTTCAAACAGTGTATTAGAAATAACAGAACATATATACAAATACGAGGGTTAGTTGTGACCTGTTTGGGCCAGGAAGAAAGACACGGAAACAAGAAGGTACGTTCAAACAGTGTATTAGAATAACAGAACATATATACAAATACGAGGGTTTGTTGTGATCTGTTTGGGCCAGGAAGAAAGACCCGGAAACAAGAAGGTACGTTCAAACAGTGTATTAGAATAACAGAACATATATACAAATACGAGGGTTAGTCGTGACCTGTTTGGGCCAGGAAGAAAGACACGGAAACAAGAAGGTAGGTTCAAACGGTGTATTAAAATAACAGAACATATATACAAATACGAGGGTTAGTTGTGACCTGTTTGGGCCAGGAAGAAAGACACGGAAACAAGAAGGTAGGTTCAAACAGTGTATTAGAATAACAGAACATATATACAAATAAGAGGGTTAGTCGTGACCTGTTTGGGCCAGGAAGAAAGACACGGAAACAAGAAGGTACGTTCAAACAGTGTATTAGAATAACAGAACATATATACAAATACGAGGTTTAGTCGTGACCTGTTTGGGCCAGGAAGAAAGACACGGAAACAAGAAGGTACGTTCAAACAGTGTATTAGAAATAACAGAACATATATACAAATACGAGGGTTAGTTGTGATCTGTTTGGGCCAGGAAGAAAGACCCGGAAACAAGAAGGTACGTTCAAACAGTGTATTAGAATAACAGAACATATATACAAATACGAGGGTTAGTCGTGACCTGTTTGGGCCAGGAAGAAAGACACGGAAACAAGAAGGTAGGTTCAAACAGTGTATTATAATAACAGACCATATATAAAGGTAAATGCGTTAGCAGTCAGCAAATAGAAGTGAACGTCTGAACTGTATAGTCACACTGAATCTCGACGCCCTCACGACTGCCTTACAACTGCCTCCCATCTGCGTCCCCGGAAGTCACGCAGGTAAATATCTATTGACGGAGGAAGATTCAATTTCGTATAGATAGGGCACCATCACACTTTCCTTGCAGTAGATGCAACTATTAATTCAATTTTATCGCTCCGTTTCATATTAGTGGTTAGCGTGAGGCTAAGAAGGCGTGGTGTTTTGCTCTCCTGAAGGTTAGCATAAACCATGCCGATGACAGGCAGATGGCTGATCATATACAAAGAGAAAGGGGTAGTTATCAGTGCCCCTATAGATCCTAGAGAAGGAAGAACAGTGCAGATTTAGACATCTGGAAGAATCAGCGTAGGCCATAAAGACCAATTTAGTAGGCCTGGCAAAGAAATGAATACGTTATAGGAAAAAAAGAAAAAGAAATGACAGCAAGGTTCTAATAGCAGCAGCAGCTCACAGAAAATGGTTCAACAGCCTCCATGGATTAAAACATTGGTTCGTGAATTTGTTGACTTAGTAACTGTGAGTTCAATCGTTGGGCCTGGTAGTGTGTACACCGTGAAAATAGAGTAGGCAATAACAGACCAGTACTAAATATAACAACTAGACGACATATCCCTAGACATAGGTAGGGAAAGCATAACAGTCTAGACCGTAATAAAGGGCTCAGATTAGAATTCTCCGAATATTATCAGGGTCGTCATACACCTGACGAGGGCCGGAGAGTTACAGTATATTGTTATAATTCTTATAATTAGCTGCTAGTTTTTCTTGTTAATATCTTATTGTTTCGTCTTTGTAAATGAAAATTATGTTAGATATAATCTTGAAGAAAAAAGAGTTCGCTAATATCCACGTTTTCAGGCATCCGCTGCTTGTTTTGTAATTTATCCCTTTTTTTCTAAACGAAAGACGGTATTTTGAAAAACCGATCAGTTACTGGAAACCTTTACACACCTATAATGGTAATTTCGAACTTTCCTTCTTTCTCCTTCTTTTTTAATCATTCATTCGTTTTTGTTTCATTTTCCTTCTTTTTTTTTCATTCATTCCCATTTTTGCAATCATTCATTCGGTTTTGTTTCGTTTTTTAATTTTTTTCAATCATTCCCATTTTTACAATCATTCATTCGATTTTGTTTTGTTTTTCATTTTTTTAATCATTCCCATTTTTTCAATCATTCCCATTTTTTTAATCATTCCCATTTTTTTAATCATTCCCATTTTTTCAATCATTCCCATTTTTACAATCATTCATTCGGTTTTGTTTTGTTTTTCATTTTTTCAATCATTCCCATTTTTTCAATCATTCCCATTTTTTTAATCATTCCCATTTTTTTAATCATTCCCATTTTTTCAATCATTCCCATTTTTTTAATCATTCCCATTTTTTCAATCATTCCCATTTTTTTAATCATTCCCATTTTTTCAATCATTCCCATTTTTTCAATCATTCATTCGATTTTGTTTTGTTTTTCATTTTTTTAATCATTCCCATTTTTTCAATCATTCCCATTTTTTTAATCATTCCCATTTTTTCAATCATTCCCATTTTTTCAATCATTCCCATTTTTTTAATCATTCCCATTTTTTTAATCATTCATTCGGTTTTGTTTTCTTTCCTATTTCTTTTTCCTTTTCCTTCCCTTCTACTTTCTCATTTTTTTAATTTTCTTTTTCTTTCTATTTTCTACTGTCTTCTTTTCTTCTTGATCTCATCGTTTCCTTCTTTTTTCTTTCTTGCTTCCTTTCTTTTTATTCCTGATATCCTTCTTTCTTTCCTTCCTTCCTACTGTTTTTGCTTCTTTTCTATTCATACCTTCTTTTTTCGTTTTAACTTTTCTTTCTTTCTTTTTCTTTTTTCCTTCCTGCTTTTTTCTTTTAACTTTACATTTTTGCATTTTTCATTTTCTTTTTTTTTTCGAAAAGTAACCAGTACCACATTTTTAAGCCGGAATTAACATACGCTCACTGCAGACTGAATTCTCAATATATTGATGCCCCAAAAGACAAATTAAGAAAAGAAAGAAAAGAAAGGAAAGGAAAAGAAAATCAGTAATGATTGTAACAGAATTACAAGACATGAAGCCATTATTGGCTGCTTCAGAAAATACGAAACTGAGGTCAGGGTATGTCAAGAAGTAGTGATGACGAAAACAAAAATTACCGTAATCAAGCAAAGAGAATATTTCAAGGATAATGGAAGCTACAAGGGGAGAATAAAGAAGGAAAGAATAAAAAAGATTTTTTTTAATCGTTTCACACCAAGGAAGGCATTCCACTGCTACTATTGCGCTTGGGGCTACATAGGGGAAGGTAAATTGAAAGAGTGGTTAGATATAGGAAATGTCAGAAGGGGGGTGATAGATAATTTGGAGGATGGAAAGAGTGTTTGAAAGAATGGAAGCGAGTTAGTGTGTTAGGAGGTGTCTATTGACCTTACATTTAAGCTCCTAGAGATTGTAGCCGTCTGGGAAGCAGTCATGTGGAAGGGAATTCCACAGTCGGGAAGTTCAAGAAAAGAAACTGCTGGAGTAGAAGTTGCGGTTGCATTTTATCGGTTTCACTGTAAAAGGGTGGGATCTAGTTGCTAATGCTTCCAAAACGAAGCTGCTATCTTTTAACCATCACAGACAATCGCTCTTACCCACCATTAATATGAATTAGGCTAGTCTCCCTGAAAGCAAAACACTACGCCTCCTCGGGTTAACTCTCACAACAGACCTCAAGCGTCATGACTACACAGAATCCATAGATAAATCCACTGCTAAGAAGTCGGTTGTCTGTGTTGCCCGTCTGAAGCCATTTATATATCATCGGGCGGATGATATATAAATCTACCATCCACCCGTGCATTGAATACTGGTGCCCCTGCTATTCACCTAGAGGTCCTTGATAAAATCCATCGATGAATCTGTAATGTGATTGATCCCGACTTGGCAGCTCTTTCTCACCGTCTCTTTCTCACCGGCGCATTGTGGCTTCTCTGTGTCTCTTCTACAAATATTTTCATGGCTTCTGCTCCGTTAAACTTTGCTCACTGGTGCCTCCTATATATGAATTTACTTGAGCTATAAGATTCGCAAGTAGGTTCCACATTTTCACTGTGAAATCAATGAAATGTAAACGCAAATTCTACTCCACTAGCTTCTTTTCTCGCACTTCCAGCCTGTGGAATTTCCTTCCGTTTACTGGCTTCCCCGACAGATACAATCTCTAAGAATTTAAATGTAAAGTGAACAGTCATCTTCTATCTCACTCACTTGCATCCTCTCTCTCACTCTCTCTCTCTCTCTCTCGCTCGCTCCTGTCTCCACCCACTCCTTTCCTCATTGCATGTCCCAGGAACTTCAGCTGTCTCTTCCTGATGCTCAATATTAATTTCCTTTACGTTTCCATCATTTCCAAAACCTCATCATTGCTCACAAGCTCGGTCCCTGATATCCGCAGCATCCTTCTGTAGAATCACAATTCACTTGCTTCAAGTTTTTCTCTCATCTTTGATGATATTGTCCAACATTCACTGCCATATGTGCTGAAATCAGGAGACTGTTCTTGTACCCCATATACAATAGGAATTTATACTTGAATTCACAATTATATATATATATATATATATAAAAGTAACGAGGGTGGACGTTTGTTTTTATGACGGATTCGACTTAGCGTCTGCATTTTGCGATCTAGCTCGACTGGAGTTGGTCTCAGATGTAGATCAAAATTTTAGAACGCTAACGGCATCTTGAAATTTTTCAGAAAGCCAAAATTAGGGGTAGAAAAATATATATTATCAACCCACAAAGTTAGAGTTCAGTTTATGTATTGATTATTATATAGAATCGAGCACCCCGCTTTAAATTATCTATATCTATATATGTTGCCCCTCCCACTCCCATCCTAATCCAATAGAGACATTCTTCATTGTTATCTATATTTATAAAAGTGACGAGGGTGGACGTTGTGTAAGTATTTTCTATGTAAATTCATTCTTATTATTCCTTAAACTACCAAAGTGAAACCAGGATAAACTACTAGTATATATATCTGGCTATTGAGTGTGTATAATGATAACATATACGCTAAAAAGCCTGCCTTCTTCTACCGAGCGCCCATAGCCCAGAGGTAGAATCGCCGACTGACGCCAATTCACTCGGGGTTTCAATCCTGGGTTAAAAGCAATCGGAGTCTGACCGTACTGATGAGCTATGATACAGCGAAAGAGATCTGTCTTCAGATGACTATATATATATATATATATATATATATATATATAGATAAATAACTAACCTAGAGAGCCAACGAACCTACCAAGGTTTCACCAAATTGGATCTTCAGGGAAAGTTGGCATGTTTTTGTTAGGTTACTCGTCTCGGATTTTTTTTTCTTTGGGCTACGTATTTTGACTGATTTTCGGGTGCTTAGCTCTTTATTTTTTATTACCATTTTTCCTTCCGCGTATATTTTCGGAGGGTTTTTCGAAACGAGTATAACGACAAGTTTATATATATATATATATATATATGTGTGTGTGTGTGTGTGTGTGTGTTTTGACAGGGCTATATATTGACAGGGTTTTCTTCCGAAAAACAAAGGCTATATCTAAGCCAATAATCAATTTACTTGAATAATGGAAAAGTGCTATACGAGATGTTATAATCAAATGACAATTCCCTCAAGGAAGCCACCCTGAGATTTTACACAACCCTGTTCCCATTACGGAATCTGCTACATGCTGCCTTGACACATAATAATCCATGGGATTAAAATCAATGCAGTTAGGTGCCAGACGATGCGGCTGGCGAAGTTGTAAAACTTATCTGACACCCATTTCTGGCTCTTCCTGGAGGTATGACAGGGCACTAAATCTTGTTATCACATAGTCTTCCAGCAATAACCAAGGCTTGATCACGATGTTCAGCAACTCCACATAGCTAAACGAAATGATCCTGAGACCCTGTTCAAAGACGGGAAATGCCATGACATCACTCTCATTAGAGATACACTAAAAACACATCATGGGGTAACTTGGTTTTTATGACACAAGAAAAGCGATATGGATTGTGGGTGAGTCAGCTGTTTTTCTAAGTGCGGTGAAGATTGTTGTAACAAAAGTATTTTTGATCAGAAAACCAGGGTGTCTCTGGTTTATCAGAATTTTCAAAATTTTTAGAGGTTTCCTACCCATTATCAGGTTGTTTTCTCGAGCCTTTTCTGTAATAAGTTGACCTTTAAACCTCTTGTATGTCTGGTAGTGGAGGCCCTCATTCAAAGCCATTTTCATGGGAAAAAAATACAATACCGTTTTCCCAAGCCAAAGAAAACATTCAATTACCTGGTTTTTCCAACTTTTTCTCCTGCTGTTGTTGGATGAATTCTGTTATACGGAGGTATTCACATGTGCTGTGTCTTCGTTGAAGTTCATCCATTCACGTCATATTGTTTAACGGTGATCAAAATGCATTGAACAGCTGCCATGATAGCGGCTTTTTGATAACCGACCCGAATCGACATGATACAGGTTACCCCTTTTCCAATATTCAAGTCCCTTTCACTCGTCCATATCAGTTAATGTTAGTCTCCGTTCTAGGTCTCCATTTCACGTCATATCACCGAGTTTAAGGAGAACTGGACAGCTGTCATAGTTTCGGCATTTTGGAGACTTTGAATGAGTCATTATGATAAAGGTTACCCATTTTCGTTTACGTTTCGGATACGAAACTAAGCAGATATGTCTTCTCGACATTAATCTAAAGTAGAGAGTGTGCTGTTAATATTATCCTTGCTCTCTGTAATCGAACGGTCGAAAATGCTCAGGTTCGAATCATAGCAAAAAGAACGTTTCTTGTATGCGCAGACCGACAAATGTAATATATAATATACATCGTTTAAAAAAAGAATTGGGCGTCTATTTCATATACGAGTATTCAATATATATATATATATACGCTCTCACACCCTGATTGAGCATTCTGGAAGAATGGTAGACTTTGAAAAACAGTAGCTACTCTGGCATGTACGCATCGCTCATTCAGTAATGGATGAGAGCACTTTGGCTATTGGGCGGGTATAATGACAATATACACGCTAAAAAGACTGCCTTCTTCTACCGAACGCCCATAGCTCAGAGGTAGAATCGCCAACTGACGCCAATTCGGTCGGGTTTCAATCCTGGGTTAAAAAGCAATCAGAGTCTAACCGTACTGATGAGCTGTGAAACAGATCTGTCTGCGGATGGCTATATATATATGACATGCAAGGAAAATTTAATTAATTTTTTATTTAGTTTTCCAGCGTTCTTATATTTTCCGTTTGGTGATAGTACGAAAAGCTTTCACATTGTCTATTGTCCCAAGCGCTTTCGGCCACTTCTTTAGCCATTTTCATGAGTTTTTTTTTTTTTAGGTGGTGTGACTTTATCTTCAAGTTTTGACTGCTTAAGATAGGTTTAATTTTTGTGTTGTTCCGAGCCTTTGCATATTGATCCCAGCTAGAATTCGAATGTGGGTTTTTCTATTTTCTTTCAAATTTTTAACACTCAATTCCAAATAAGGTGAGGTTGATAGTGAGAGAGGGATGTACAGGGCCTCTCTTATCGCAACATTTTTCTGGTAATGCGATATATATAGAATTTTAGTGTTTTCGACCATAATTTTTCTTTCGGTTTCCGGTCCTGGGTATGACGGTAAACTGCATCCGGCAGCAAGCCCTCCGATTGAAAGGTTGTGAGGTGTATGGAACCACCTCTTAATTGCTGTTGTTCTGAGGTCCACCGTGAGACGGAATGGTAGCACCACTTAGAATCCCAGCTATGTGGGAAAATAGTTAACCCTCAAACTGGGGTCAAATCACTATGAAGGAATAAAAATACTTTTATAGAAAATTATACATTTTTAAAAAGGAAAAAAATATTCCATAACACATTTTTGAAGGAAAAAATTACCAGCAATACATTTTTTAATACAAAACTAGAAGGCATCTTTAGTTTTCTAAAATAAAAATTTTTCATCACAATCTGACTAAATCAAACTTCTTTCACCGAAAATTTAAAAAAGGTACCTTAAAACCGTACCTTTTTAACATGCAATAACCCACAGAGGCTGATACGCCGTTAAACAAACCTCAAACTCTTTAAAACGTGAGTAAATAGATGTTTTTTCATAGCACTTTGATCTGATAAGTGACATGTGAAACGTCTACACAAGTGAATTCTAGCATGTCTGATATAGGTAAATGATTTTTGACAAGAAACACTCTTGTACTGAGCAGTAAAATTTATACATTGGTCATTTGCCAGTTTAGATTTGATGGGATATATATATATATATATATATATATATATATATATATATATATATAATAATAATAATAATAATAATTTTATGTGGAGTACAGAATTTTATTATGTAATGGGAACAGATAAGAGCCATTTTACTATTCATGAGTTGAAGAAAAAAATTAAAAAATTAATGGACGTATTAAACAATAAAACCAACGAAAAGTAATGTTGTCCAAAATCTAAAAATAGACATTTTGATATAAATTTTTGAACTTCCGCCGGTTAATTTTTTATTTCATTTTGAATTTTGATAGTTGCCAAGGAGATGTGAAATCTCTCTTAGGGATTTCATATTGAAATGATCATTCAACGCTTTTGAACTTCGAAATTTATTTATTTTTTATATATATATATATATATATATATGTGTGTGTGTGTGTGTGTGTGTGTGTGTTCAGATGTTCTCAACGTGCTGTTTCTCAGCACTAGTGACTCGTACAGTAGAGAAAGTTTTTTCTTTATAAAGATAAATAAAACTTTGAAAATTTTAAATTATTTTTAATAATTGTATTGGCCCAATCAAGGCATTATACTGCCACTGTTGTGCAGGGGGTTACATAGGATGAAAGTTATGAGAAGGAGTGACAGAATACAGGGGTTTCTGGAAGCCAGTAAGAGAGGGATGAGAATACTGAAGAAATGAGGTGAGAGCATGAGAGAGAGGATGCAGGTTAGTGAGATAGAAGATGACTATTGACTTTACATTTAAATTCTTGGAGATTATAGATGTCGGGGAAGCAAGTAAATGGAAGGGAATTCTACAGGGGAAAGAGCGAGAAAAGAAGCTGATGGAGTAGAATTTATATATTTTAGAAATAATGACACACATACGAACAATAAACACATACATGCATATGTATATACGTAGGTGGGTTGGCAGGTAATTATGTAGATGGGTTGGTAGGTAGGTGGTTTGGTAGGTAGATATGTAGGTAGGTAGGTGCGTTGGTAGGTAGGTAGGTAAGTAGGTAGGTAGGTAGGTAGGAAGGTAAGTAGGTAGGTAGGTAGGGAGGGAGGGAGGTAGGTTAGTAGGTAGGTAGGTCGGTAGGTGGGTTAGTAGATAGGTAGGTAGGTGCGTAGGTAGGTAGGTAGGTGCGTAGGTAGGTAGGTAGGTAGGTAGGGAGGGAGGGAGGTAGGGAGGGAGGGAGGTAGGTAGGTTAGTAGGTAGGGAGGTAGGTAGGTGGGTTAGTAGATAGGTAGGTAGGTAGGTGCGTAGGTAGGTAGGTGCGTAGGTAAGTAGGTAGGTAGGTTGGTAGGTAGGTAGGTTGGTAGGTAGGTAGGGAGGGAGGTAGGTAGGTAGGGAGGGAGGTAGGTAGGTAGGTGGGTTGGTAATTAGGTAGGTAGGTAGGTAGGTAGGTAGGTAGGTAGGTGGGTTAGTAGATAGGTAGGTAGGTAGGTGCGTAGGTAGGTAGGTGCGTAGGTAGGTAGGTAGGTTGGTAGGTAAGTAGGTAGGTAGGTGCGTAGGTAGGTAGGTGCGTAGGTAGGTAGGTAGGTAGGTAGGTAGGTAGGTGGGTTGGTAATTAGGTAGGTAGGTAGGTAGGTAGGTAGGTAGGTAGGTGGGTTGGTAATTACGTAGGTAGGTAGGTAGGTAGGTAGGTAGGTAGGTAGGTTGGTAATTACGTAGGTAATTAATAACGCTATATCTTTTCAAAGTATTTTCTGAATTTTTTCTTTTCTCTATTTTTTTAGCCAGATTTCTTTTTTCGCATTTTTTTTCACCTTCAATTAAGTTTC
Source organism: Ascarosepion bandense (assembly GCA_037127315.1). Taxonomy (NCBI): domain Eukaryota; kingdom Metazoa; phylum Mollusca; class Cephalopoda; order Sepiida; family Sepiidae; genus Ascarosepion; species Ascarosepion bandense. The sequence goes on from JBBBDQ010002056.1 coordinate 376,444, forward strand.
AGTACAAGATATAACGTCATTGTTTCTCTTTATTTTCCCTATTTTTCTTTCTTTCTTTCTATAAGCTTTCCGTCTTTTGTTTATCATCGCCGCATCGGCTGTTTTCCATCATAGAATCACCAATGAAAGATAACTGTCAAAAAACCACGACTTCCATTGATCGAAGAAACAGGATTGTCGATTGTTTGATAACGATTCGTTAGTCCGACGTATAAGTAGACAAAAGTCTCAACCATAAATACATAATTGCTTTTGCTTACATAAGTCTCTGCACTTGTTTTCTTAGATAGATAGATAGATAGATAGATAGATAGATAGATATACGAAGTAGTATGGGAAAGTTCCCGGAAGAAAATCTCCTAGCAGACATTAGCTGATTCCAATCATATGAATAAAGCTGATGGATTTTCCGGCGACAATCCCCATAGAAGAGATCACGAGATTTTTTTTTCATCATTTTTTGACGTTTGATTGCATTGAACGCTCCTCATTTTGGAAGACGCTCGACCGGCCTTGAAACGCAAATTATTATCATGCTCCTTTCTTCGTTTACTCCACTCTCATCGGTATTCTCATCCTTCTCTTACCCTCTTCCTGACACCCCCTGTAACCTGTCACTCATGACTTTCCTTCTGTGTAACACCCTCCTTAACAGTGTCAGTAAAATGCCTTGCTTGGGGCGGCGCAATTATAAAAAATAACTGCTTTGACTTGAATAAAAATTCATACGATTTCTCATCTCCTAGCATACCTGTCTACCAAGGTCCGTTTGTTTTGCTTCAACACTCGTAGATCTTATTTAAGATTTATATTGTAATGGTTACGATGATGCTTGTCAAATTGACCTTATGCCAAACACAAACGAAGTCTTCACAATCTAAATATCAGAATGTTGAAAAGATACTGAGATAAAATGTTTCGTCTGTGCATTAAAATAAAGATTTATTAACAAAATAACAAAATTGTATGAAGAAAAATATAAGTGAAATTTTGTTAACTGAACACTATAACATATTTGTGAGAAAAATGTTCATAGAGAAAATGCATGTAGTTTTCTAGTTAAAATTGTTCAAAGAGAAATGTAAGTATTTAAAATGTCTCACATGAGTTTAGAGTTCATGGTTGATAGTAGCAAAATGTAAAGTCTTATGTTCCCTTCACTTTTTGGTAGGTTGGCAGGGTGAGGAAGAAGGTGAAACAATTAAAGAAATTGTACTTATCGCAGACAGTTGAAGTGTCCCATTGTTGTTGTTGCTGCTTTCTTTGAAGTAAAAATGAAGAAAGGAAAATTGGAAGAAGAGGTAGAATAAATATGTGACCGCACCCTTACGTCTGGGTCGGCTTCTTGAAATTTCTTTTGTTACATTGCCACAAGGTTCTTCAACTAACCGCTCCCATTTCGGACTCATTTTGACCGGTCATGGAACGTGGTTTAAGTAGTGAAATTTATCATGTGACCGGCTCCAGCATGCATTTTCATTCTTTCAGTGTGAAAAAAATTTGACTGGCCTCATATATCAATTTTCTATTTCCTATCTAATCACGACCCAGAATTTTACTTCTCACACTGACTTGTGAAATTTGCCTTGGTCTAGGTTTTTCCAAAATGTTTTAGTCGTTTGGATCCGATTTTGCTGGTGTGCAATTTTATTTTGTCTGTTTTAGTTAACTATTTGCGGATATAGGATTTGTATCCTATTATATTGCAACTATACTGAGAAGACCTTATATACAGTTCAAGTAAAGTGTGTACAAATTTTCTGAGTACTTACTACTGTTCTTTGTCAATTTCTTCGACAGAAGGCAGAAATTATAAGATAGCCAGTGCAGCGTTTTTGTTAACGTCTGTAGTTTGAAGTGAACATAGTTTACTTTTTATGCTTATGGATTAGATTATTTTTTTTTTTTTTAATCATATCACCCCGAGCAAGGCAGTAACGCCACTGATGCGATAGTTTAGTCTATCTACTCCAATTGAAAAAAAATAAAATAAAATAATAAAGGAAAAGAGTGAAAAGATTGGAAAAGAGAAAACCGGAAACCGCATCCTAAACAGGAAACAAGGGATGAGCCTCTTCACCTGTTCAATAGATGTGGGTGGAGTGTGAACCGGGCGATAGTTTAATCTATCTACTCCAATTAGTTTAATCTATCTACTCGGGAACCCCTTCCTAAACTAGAAACAAGGCGATCAACTCTACTCCTGTCCAAAAGAAGGGGGTGGAGTGTGAGACCTGGCGATAGAAGGTACTATCTACTCCAATTAATAAATATGTGACTGAAGTTAATGAAGTTTTAACTTCGTATAAGTCAAACCTAAATTTCATAATTAAGAACAATTTACACAAAATTAGGCAGAAAAGATAAGAACCGAAAAAGAATAAAATAAAATAAAAAAATACAAGTAAAATAAGTAAATAAATAATTCAAAAAATAATAAAAATAAGATCACACTGGCTAAACTCACCAAGTTGCAGGCTTGCTGACAGAAAAAAGTTAAGAAAATTTCAAAATTATCTTCATTCTGTTTCTTCTATACAGTTCTGGAGAGATTGTTACCTTAAGCAAGCAGTAACAGACAGTAGAGTGATGGAGGGGGGAATCACCTCCAAGCCATGTGTCCAGTTAGCAAGGGAATGACAGAGAACAATAAAAAAAAAAACATGGCCGGTCTTAGAATTCCTACATATAACCAAAACCCTAATATACCAAACCTAAATTTCATAATTAAGAACAATTTACACAAAAATTAGGCAGAAAAGATAAGAACCGAAAAGAATAAAATAAAATAAAAAATACAAGTAAAAATAAGTAAATAAATAATTCAAAAAATAATAAAAAATAAGATCACACTGGCTAAACTCACCAAGTTGCAGGCTTGCTGACAGAAAAAAGTTAAGAAAATTTCAAAAATTATCTTCATTCTGTTTCTTCTATACAGTTCTGGAGATTAAGTTACCTTAAGCAAGCAGTAACAGACAGTAGAGTGATGGAGGGGGGAATCACCTCCAAGCCATGTGTCCAGTTAGCAAGGGAATGACAGAGAACAATAAAAAAAAAAACATGGCCGGTCTTAGAATTCCTACATATAACCAAAAACCTCAATATACAAACCTAAATTTCATAATTAAGAACAATTTACACAAAAATTAGGCAGAAAAGATAAGAACCGAAAAAGAATAAAATAAAATAAAAATACAAGTAAAAATAAGTAAATAAATAATTCAAAAAATAATAAAAAAATAAGATCACACTGGCTAAATCACCAAGTTGCAGGCTTGCTGACAGAAAAAAGTTAAGAAAATTTCAAAAATTATCTTCATTCTGTTTCTTCTATACAGTTCTGGAGAGATTAAGTTACCTTTTAAGCAAGCAGTAACAGACAGTAGAGTGATGGAGGGGGGAATCACCTCCAAGCCATGTGTCCAGTTAGCAAGGGAATGACAGAGAACACAAAAAAAAAAAAACATGGCCGGTCTTAGAATTCCTACATATAACCAAAACCCTAATATACCAAACCTAAATTTCATAATTTATTAAGAACAATTTACACAAAAATTAGGCAGAAAAGATAAGAACCGAAAAAGAATAAAATAAAATAAAAAATACAAGTAAAAATAAGTAAATAAATAATTCAAAAATAATAAAAATAAGATCACACTGGCTAAATACCAAGTTGCAGGCTTGGTTGACAGAAAAAGTTAAGAAAATTTCAAAAAATTATCTTCATTCTGTTTCTTCTATACAGTTCTGGAGAGATTAAGTTACCTTAAGCAAGCAGTAACAGACAGTAGAGTGATGGAGGGGGAATCACCTCCAAGCCATGTGTCCAGTTAGCAAGGGAATGACAGAGAACAATAAAAAAAAAAAAAACATGGCCGGTCTTAGAATTCCTACATATAACCAAAACCCTAATATACCAAACCTAAATTTCATAATTAAGAACAATTTACACAAAAATTAGGCAGAAAAGATAAGAACCGAAAAAGAATAAAATAAAATAAAAAATACAAGTAAAAATAAGTAAATAAATAATTCAAAAAATACAAAAAATAAGATCACACTGGCTAACTCACCAAATTGCAGGTTTGCTGACAGAAAAAGTTAAGAAAATTTCAAAAAATTATCTTCATTCTGTTTCTTCTATACAGTTCTGGAGAGTTCTGGAGAGATTAAGTTACCTTAAGCAAGCAGTAACAGACAGTAGAGTGATGGAGGGGGGAATCACCTCCAAGCCATGTGTCCAGTTAGCAAGGGAATGACAGAGAACAATAAAAAAAAAAAAACATGGCCGGTCTTAGAATTCCTACATATAACCAAAAACCCTAATATACCAAACCTAAATTTCATAATTAAGAACAATTTACACAAAAATTAGGCAGAAAAGATAAGAACCGAAAAAGAATAAAATAAAATAAAAATACAAGTAAAAATAAGTAAATAAATAATTCAAAAAATAATAAAAATAAGATCACACTGGCTAAACTCACCAAGTCTGCAGGCTTGCTGACAGAAAAAGTTAAGAAAATTTCAAAAATTATCTTCATTCTGTTTCTTCTATACAGTTCTGAGAGTTCTGGAGAGATTAAGTTACCTTAAGCAAGCAGTAACAGACAGTAGAGGATGGAGGGGGGAATCACCTCCAAGCCATGTGTCCAGTTAGCAAGGGAATGACAGAGAACAATAAAAAACATGGCCGGTCTTAGAATTCCTACATATAACCAAAACTCCTAATATACCAAACCTAAATTTCATAATTAAGAACAATTTACACAAAAATTAGGCAGAAAAGATAAGAACCGAAAAGAATAAAATAAAAATAAAAAATACAAGTAAAAATAAGTAAATAAATAATTCAAAAAATAATAAAAAAATAAGATCACACTGGCTAAACTCACCAAGCTGCAGGTTTGCTGACAGAAAAAAAGTTAAGAAAATTTCAAAAATTATCTTCATTCTGTTTCTTCTATACAGTTCTGAGAGTTCTGGAGAGATTAAGCTACCTTAAGCAAGCAGTAACAGACAGTAGTGTGATGGAGGGGGGGAATCACCTCCAAGCCATGTGTCCAGTTAGCAAGGGAATGGCAGAGAACAATAAAAACATGGCCGGTCTTAGAATTCCTACATATAACCAAAACCCTAATATACCAAACCTAAATTTCATAATTAAGAAATAATTTACAATAAAAAATTAGGGCAGAAAAGATAAGAACCGAAAAGAATAAAATAAATAAAAGTAAATACAAGTAAAAATAAGTAAATAAATAATTCAAAAATAATAAAAATAAGATCACACTGGCTAAACTCACCAAGTTGCAGGCTTGCTGATGAAAAAGTTAAGAAAATTTCAAAATTATCTTCATTCTGTTTCTTCTATACAGTTCTGGAGAGAGATTGTTACCTTAAGCAAAGCAGTAACAGACAGTAGAGTGATGGAGGGGGAAACTTCACTTCCAAGCCATGTGTCCAGTTATTAGCAAGGGAATGACAGAGAAACAATAAAAAAAAAAAAACATGGCCGGGTCTTAGAATTCCTACATATAACCAAAACTCCTAATATACCAAAAACCTAAATTTCATAATTAAGAACAATTTACACAAAAATTAGCAAGATAAGAACCGAAAAGAATAAAAATAAAATAAAAAATACAAGTAAAAATAAGTAAATAAATAATTCAAAAATAATAAAAATAAGATCACACTGGCTAAACTCACCAAATTGCAGGCTTCAGTTGACAGAAAAAAGTTAAGAACAAAAATTATCTTCATTCTGTTTCTTCTATGTCTCTTGGAGAGATTAAGTTACCTTAAGCAAGCAGTAACAGACAGTAGAGGATGGGGGAATCACCTCCAAGCCATGTGTCCAGTTAGCAAGGGAATGACAGAACAATAAAAAAAAACATGGCCGGTCTTAGAATTCCTACATATAACCAAAACCCTAATATACCAAACCTAAATTTCATAATTAAGAACAATTTACACAAAAATTAGGCAGAAAAGATAGAACCGAAAAAGAATAAAATAAAATAAAAAAATACAAGTAAAAATAAGTAAATAAATAATTCAAACAATAAAAAATAAGATCACAACTGGCTAAACTCACCAAGCTGCAGGCTTGCTGACAGAAAAAAAAGTTAAGAAAATTTCAAAATTATCTTCATTCTGTTTCTTCTATACAGTTCTGGAGAGTTCTGGAGAGATTAAGTTACCTTAAGCAAGCAGTAACAGACAGTAGAGTGATGGAGGGGGGAATCACCTCCAAGCCATGTGTCCAGTTAGCAAGGGAATGACAGAGAACAATAAAAAAAAAAAAAAACATGGCCGGTCTTAGAATTCCTACATATAACCAAAACCCTAATATACCAAACCTAAATTTCATAATTAAGAACAATTTACACAAAAATTAGGCAGAAAAGATAAGAACCGAAAAAGAATAAAAATAAATAAAAATACAAGTAAAAAATAAGTAAATAAATAATTCAAAAATAATAAAAAATAAGATCACACTGGCTAAACTCACCAAGTTGCAGGCTTGCTGACAGAAAAAGTTAAAAGAAAATTTCAAAACTATCTTCATTCTGTTTCCCTTCTATACAGTTCTGGAGAGTTCTGGAGAGATTGTTACCTTAAGCAAAGCAGTAACAGACAGTAGTGTGATGGAGGGGGAATCACCTCCAAGCCATGTGTCCAGTTAGCAAGGGAATGACAGAGAACAATAAAAAAAAAAAAAAAAACATGGCCGGTCTTAGAATTCCTACATATAACCAAAACCCTAATATACAAAACCTAAATTTCATAATTAAGAACAATTTACACAAAAAATTAGGCAGAAAAAGATAAGAACCGAAAAAGAATAAAAATAAAATAAAAAAATACAAGTAAAAATAAGTAAATAAATAATTCAAAAAATAATAAAAAATAAGATCACACTGGCTAAACTCACCAAGTTGCAGGCTTGCTGACAGAAAAAAGTTAAGAAAATTTTCAAAAATTATCTTCATCTCTGTTTCTTCTATACAGTTCTGGAGAGATTAAGTTACCTTAAGCAAGCAGTAACAGACAGTAGAGTAGATGGAGTGGGGGGAATCACCCTCCAAGCCATGTGTCCAGTTAGCAAGGGACAGAGAACAATAAAAAAAAAAAACATGGTCGGTCTTAGAATTCCTACATATAACCAAAACCCTAATATACCAAACCTAAATTTCATAATTAAGAACAATTTACACAAAAATTAGGCAGAAAGATAAGAACCGAAAAAGAATAAAATAAAAATAAAAATACAAGTAAAAATAAGTAAATAAATAATTCAAAAATAATAAAAATAAGATCACACTGGCTAAACTCACCAAGTTGCAGGCTTGCTGACAGAAAAAAGTTAAGAAAATTTCAAAATTATCTTCATTCTGTTTCTTCTATACAGTTCTGGAGAGATTAAGTTACTCTTAAGCAAGCAGTAACAGACAGTAGAGTGATGAGTGGGGAATCACCTCCAAGCCATGTGTCCAGTTAGCAAGGGAATGACAGAGAACAATAAAAAAAAAAAAAACATGGTCGGTCTTAGAATTCCTACATATAACCAAAAACCCTAATATACCAAACCTAAATTTCATAATTAAGAACAATTTACACAAAAATTAGGCAGAAAAGATAAGAACCGAAAAAGAATAAAATAAAATAAAAAATACAAGTAAAAATAAGTAAATAAATAATTCAAAAAAATAATAAAAAATAAGATCACACTGGCTAAACTCACCAAGTTGCAGGCTTGCTGACAGAAAAGTTAAGAAAATTTCAAAATTATCTTCATTCTGTTTCTTCTATACAGTTCTGGAGAGATTAAGTTACCTTTTTACAAGTAGTAACAGGATAAATGCAGAGTGATGGAGGGGGGAATCACCTCCAAGCCATGTGTCCAGTTAGCAAGGGAATGACAGAGAACAATAAAAAAAAAAAAAAACATGGCCGGTCTTAGAATTCCTACATATAACCAAAACCCTAATATACCAAACCTAAATTTCATAATTAAGAACAATTTACACAAAATTAGGCAGAAAAGATAAGAACCGAAAAGAATAAAATAAAATAAAAAATACAAGTAAAATAAGTAAATAAATAATTCAAAAAATAATAAAAAAATAAGATCACACTGGCTAAACTCACCAAGTTGCAGGCTTGCTGACAGAAAAAGTTAAGAAAATTTCAAAATTATCTTCATTCTGTTTCTTCTATACAGTTCTGGAGAGTTCTGGAGAGATTAAGTTACCTTAAGTGCTGTAACAGACAGTAGTGTGATGGAGGGGGGAATCACCTCCAAGCCATGTGTCCAGTTAGCAAGGGAATGACAGAGAACAATAAAAAAAAAAAAAACATGGCCGGTCTTAGAATTCCTAGCATAACCAAAACCCTAATATGCCAAACCTTAAATTTCATAATTAAGAACAATTTACACAAAAATTAGGCAGAAAAGATAAGAACCGAAAAGAATAAAATAAAATAAAAAATACAAGTAAAAATAAGTAAATAAATAATTCAAAAAAATAATAAAAAAATAAGATCACACTGGCTAAACTCACCAAGTTGCAGGCTTGCTGACAGAAAAAAGTTAAGAAAATTTCAAAAATTATCTTCATTCTGTTTCTTCTATACAGTTCTGGAGAGATTGCTACCTTAAGCAAGCAGTAACAGACAGTAGAGTGATGGAGGGGGAATCACCTCCAAGCCATGTGTCCAGTTAGCAAGGGAATGACAGAGAACAATAAAAAAAAAAAAACATGGCCGGTCTTAGAATTCCTACATATAACCAAAAACCCTAATATACCAAACCTAAATTTCATAATTAAGAACAATTTACACAAAAATTAGGCAGAAAAGATAAGAACCGAAAAGAATAAAATAAAATAAAAATACAAGTAAAAATAAGTAAATAAATAATTCAAAAAATAATAAAAATAAGATCACACTGGCTAAACTCACCACGTTGCAGGCTTGCTGACAGAAAAAGTTAAGAAAAATTTCAAAAATTATCTTCATTCTGTTTCTTCTATACAGTTCTGGAGAGATTGTTACCTTAAGCAAGCAGTAACAGACAGCAGAGTGATGGAGGGGGGAATCACCTCCAAGCCATGTGTCCAGTTAGCAAGGGGAATGACAGAGAACAATAAAAAAAAAAAACATGGCCGGTCTTAGAATTCCTACATATAACCAAAACCTTAATATACCAAACCTAAATTTCATAATTAAGAACAATTTACACAAAAAATTAGGCAGAAAAGATAAGAACCGAAAAAGAATAAAATAAAATAAAAATACAAGTAAAAATAAGTAAATAAATAATTCAAAAAATAATAAAAATAAGATCACATTGGCTAAACTCACCAAGTTGCAGGCTTGCTGACAGAAAAAAGTTAAGAAAATTTCAAAAATTATCTTCATTCTGTTTCTTCTATACAGTTCTGGAGATTGGGTTACCTTGCTAGCAGTAACAGACAGTAGAGTGATGGAGTGGGGGGAATCACCTCCAAGCCATGTGTCCAGTTAGCAAGGGAATGACAGAGAACAATAAAAACATGGCCGGTCTTAGAATTCCTACATATAACCAAAACCCTAATATACCAAACCTAAATTTCATAATTAAGAACAATTTACACAAAATTAGGCAGAAAAGATAAGAACCGAAAAAGAATAAAATAAAATAAAATACAAGTAAAAATAAGTAAATAAATAATTCAAAAAATAATAAAAATAAGATCACACTGGCTAAACTCACCAAGCTGCAGGTTTGCTGACAGAAAAAAGTTAAGAAAATTTCAAAAAGGATATTCTCTCATTCTGTTTCTTCTATACAGTTCTGGAGAGTTCTGGAGAGATTAAGTTACCTTACAAAAGCAGTAACAGACAGTAGTGTGATGGAGGGGGAATCACCTCCCAAGCCATGTGTCCAGTTAGCAAGGGAATGACAGAGAACAATAAAAAAAAAAAAACATGGTCGTGTCTTAGAATTCCTACATATAACCAAAACCCTAATATACCAAACCTAAAATTTCATAATTAAGAACAATTTACACAAAAAATTAGGCAGAAAGATAAGAACCGAAAAGAATAAAATAAAATAAAAATACAAGTAAAAATAAGTAAATAAATAATTCAAAAATAATAAAAAATAAGATCACACTGGCTAAACTCACCAAGTTGCAGGCTTGCTGACAGAAAAAGTTAAGAAAATTTCAAAATTATCTTCATTCTGTTTCTTCTATACAGTTCTGAGAGATTGGTTACCTTAAGCAAGCAGTAACAGACAGTAGAGTGATGGAGGGGGGGAATCACCTCCAAGCCATGTGTCCAGTTAGCAAGGGAATGACAGAGAACAATAAAAAAAAACATGGCCGGTCTTAGAATTCCTACATATAACCAAACCCTAATATACCAAACCTAAATTTCATAATTAAGAACAATTTACAATAAAAATTAGGCAGAAAAGATAAGAACCTAAAAAGAATAAAATAAAATAAAAATACAAGTAAAAATAAGTAAATAAATAATTCAAAAATAATAAAAAATAAGATCACACTGGCTAAACTCACCAAGCTGCAGGCTTGCTGACAGAAAAAGTTAAGAAAATTTCAAAATTATCTTCATTCTGTTTCTTCTATACAGTTCTGGAGAGATTAAGTTACCTTAAGCAAGCAGTAACAGACAGTAGAGTGATGGAGGGGGAATCACCTCCAAGCCATGTGTCCAGTTAGCAAGGGAATGACAGAGAACAATAAAACATGGCCGGTCTTAGAATTCCTACATATAACCAAAACCCTATCATACCAAACCTAAATTTCATAATTAAGAACAATTTACACAAAAATTAGGCAGAAAAGATAAGAACCGAAAAAAAAGAATAAAATAAAATAAAAATACAAGTAAAAAATAAGTAAATAAATAATTCAAAATAATAAAAATAAGATCACACTGGCTAAACTCACCAAGTTGCAGGCTTGCTGACAGAAAAAGTTAAGAAAATTTCAAAAATTATCTTCATTCTGTTTCTTCTATACAGTTTGAGAGATTAAGTTACCTTAAGCAAGCAGTAACAGACAGTAGAGTGATGGAGGGGGGAATCACCTCCCAAGCCATGTGTCCAGTTAGCAAGGGAATGACAGAGAACAATAAAAAAAAAAAAAACATGGCCGGTCTTAGAATTCCTACATATAACCAAAACCCTAATATACCAAACCTAAATTTCATAATTAAGAACAATTACACAAAAATTAGGCAGAAAAAGATAAGAACCGAAAAGAATAAAATAAAATAAAAAATACAAGTAAAAATAAGTAAATAAATAATTCAAAAATAATAAAAAATAAGATCACACTGGCTAAACCTACCCAAGTTGCAGGCTTGCTGACAGAAAAAAGTTAAGAAAATTTCAAAAATTATCTTCATTCTGTTTCTTCTATACAGTTCTGGAGAGTTCTGGAGAGATTGTTACCTTAAGCAAGCAGTAACAGACAGTAGTGTGATGGAGGGGGGAATCACCTCCAAGCCATGTGTCCAGTTAGCAAGGGAATGACAGAGAACAATAAAAAAACATGGCCGGTCTTAGAATTCCTACATATAACCAAAACCCTAATATGCCAAACCTAAATTTCATAATTAAGAACAATTTACACAAAAATTAGGCAGAAAAGATAAGAACCGAAAAGAATAAAATAAATAAAAAATACAAGTAAAAATAAGTAAATAAATAATTCAAAAAATAATAAAAAAAATAAGATCACACTGGCTAAACTCACCAAATTGCAGGCTTGCTGACAGAAAAAAGTTAAGAAAATTTCAAAAATTATCTTCATTCTGTTTCTTCTATACAGTTCTGGAGAGATTAAGTTACCTTAAGCAAGCAGTAACAGACAGTAGAGTGGATGGAGGGGGGAATCACCTCCAAGCCATGTGTCCAGTTAGCAAGGGAATGACAGAGAACAATAAAAAAAAACATGGCCGGTCTTAGAATTCCTACATATAACCAAAACCCTAATATACCAAACCTAAATTTCATAATTAAGAACAATTTACACAAAAATTAGGCAGAAAAGATAAGAACCGAAAAAGAATAAAATAAAATAAAAATACAAGTAAAAATAAGTAAATAAATAATTCAAAAAATAAAAAATAAGATCAGTTTACTGGCTAACCACCAAGTTGCAGGCTTGCTGACAGAAAAAAGTTAAGAAAATTTCAAAAAATTATCTCATTCTGTTTCTTCTATACAGTTCTGGAGAGATTAAGTTACCTAAGCAAGCAGTAACAGACAGTAGAGTGATGGAGGGGGGAATCACCTCCAAGCCATGTGTCCAGTTAGCAAGGGAATGACAGAGAACAATAAAAAAAAAAAAAACATGGCCGGTCTTAGAATTCCTACATATAACCAAACCCTAATATACCAAACCTAAATTTCATAATTAAGAACAATTTACACAAAAATTAGGCAGAAAAGATAAGAACCGAAAAAGAATAAAATAAAATAAAAAATACAAGTAAAAATAAGTAAATAAATAATTCAAAAAATAATAAAAAATAAGATCACACTGGCTAAACTCACCAAGTTGCAGGCTTGCTGACAGAAAAAGTTAAGAAAATTTCAAAAATTATCTTCATTCTGTTTCTTCTATACAGTTCTGGAGAGATTGCTACCCTTAAGCAGTAACAGACAGTAGAGTGATGGAGGGGGGAATCACCTCCAAGCCATGTGTCCAGTTAGCAAGGGAATGACAGAGAACAATAAAAAAAAAAAAAACATGGCCGGTCTTAGAATTCCTACATATAACCAAAACCCTAATATACCAAACCTAAATTTCATAATTAAGAACAATTTACACAAAAATTAGGCAGAAAAGATAAGAACCGAAAAAGAATAAAATAAAATAAAAAATACAAGTAAAAATAAGTAAATAAATAATTCAAAAAATAATAAAAAATAAGATCACACTGGCTAAACTCACCAAGTTGCAGGCTTGCTGACAGAAAAAAGTTAAGAAAATTTCAAAAATTATCTTCATTCTGTTTCTTCTATACAGTTCTGGAGAGTTCTGGAGAGATTAAGTTACTCTAAGCAAGGTAACAGACAGTGGGAGGATGGAGGGGGAATCACCTCCAAGCCATGTGTCCAGTTAGCAAGGGAATGACAGAGAACAATAAAAAAAAAAAAACATGGCCGGTCTTAGAATTCCTACATATAACCAAAACCCTAATATACCAAACCTAAATTTCATAATTAAGAACAATTTACACAAAAATTAGGCAGAAAAGATAAGAACCGAAAAGAAATAAAATAAAATAAAAAATACAAGTAAAAATAAGTAAATAAATAATTCAAAAAATAATAAAAAATAAGATCACACTGCTAAACTCACCAAGCTGCAGGCTTGCTGACAGAAAAAGTTAAGAAAATTTCAAAATTATCTTCATTCTGTTTCTTCTATACAGTTCTGGAGAGTTCTGGAGAGATTAAGTTACCTTAAGCAAGCAGTAACAGACAGTAGTGTGATGGAGGGGGAATCACCTCCAAGCCATGTGTCCAGTTAGCAAGGGAATGACAGAGAACAATAAAAAAAAAAAAAAAACATGGCCGGTCTTAGAATTCCTACATATAACCAAACCCTAATATACCAAACCTAAATTTCATAATTAAGAACAATTTACACAAAAATTAGGCAGAAAAGATAAGAACCGAAAAAGAATAAAATAAAATAAAATACAAGTAAAAAAATAAGTAAATAAATAATTCAAAAATAATAAAAATAAGATCACACTGGCTAAACTCACCAAGCTGCAGGCTTGCTGACAGAAAAAGTTAAGAAAATTTCAAAAATTATCTTCATTCTGTTTCTTCTATACAGTTCTGAGAGTTCTGGAGAGATTAAGTTACCTTAAGCAAGCAGTAACAGACAGTAGTGTGATGGAGGGGGGAATCACCTCCAAGCCATGTGTCCAGTTAGCAAGGGAATGACAGAGAAACAATAAAAAAAAAAAAACATGGCCGGTCTTAGAATTCCTACATATAACCAAAACCCTAATATGCCAAACCTAAATTTCATAATTAAGAACAATTTACACAAAAATTAGGCAGAAAAGATAAGAACCGAAAAAGAATAAAATAAAATAAAAAATACAAGTAAAAATAAGTAAATAAATAATTCAAAAAATAATAAAAAATAAGATCACACTGGCTAAACTCACCAAGTTGCAGGCTTGCTGACAGAAAAAAGTTAAGAAAATTTCAAAAATTATCTTCATTCTGTTTCTTCTATACAGTTCTGGAGAGATTAAGTTACCTTAAGCAAGCAGTAACATACAGTAGAGTGATGGAGGGGGGAATCACCTCCAAGCCATGTGTCCAGTTAGCAAGGGAATGACAGAGAACAATAAAAAAAAAAAAAAAACATGGCCGGTCTTAGAATTCCTACATATAACCAAAACTCCCAATATACCAAACTCAAATTTCATAATTAAGAACAATTTACACAAAAATTAGGCAGAAAAGATAAGAACCGAAAAAGAATAAAATAAAATAAAAATACAAGTAAAAATAAGTAAATAAATAATTCAAAAAATAATAAAAAATAAGATCACACTGGCTAAACTCACCAAGCTGCAGGCTTGCTGACAGAAAAAAAGTTAAGAAAATTTCAAAATTATCTTCATTCTGTTTCTATACAGTTCTGGAGAGATTAAGTTACCTTAAGCAAGCAGTAACAGACAGTAGAGTGATGGAGGGGGAATCACCCCAAGCCATGTGTCCAGTTAGCAAGGGAATGACAGAGAACAATAAAAAAAAAAAAAACATGGCCGGTCTTAGAATTCCTACATATAACCAAAACCCTAATATACCAAACCTAAATTTCATAATTAAGAACAATTTACACAAAAATTAGCAAGAAAAGATAAGAAACTGAAAAGAATAAAATAAAATAAAAAATACAAGTAAAAATAAGTAAATAAATAATTCAAAAATAATAAAAAATAAGATCACACTGGCTAAACTCACCAAGCTGCAGGCTTGCTGACAGAAAAAAGTTAAGGAAAATTTCAAAATTATCTTCATTCTGTTTCTTCTATACAGTTCTGGAGAGATTAAGTTACCTTACAAGCAGTAACAGACAGTAGAGTGATGGAGGGGGGAATCACCTCCAAGCCATGTGTCCAGTTAGCAAGGGAATGACAGAGAATAAGCAAAAAAAAAAAAAACATGGCCGAACGTAGAATTCCCAAGCATAAGAATCAAAACCCTGATGAGCCAAACCTAAATTTCACTGAAGAACAGTTCTACACAAAAATTAGGCAGAAAAGATAAGAACCGAAAAAGAATAAAATAAAATAAAATACAAGTAAAAATAAGTAAATAAATAATTCAAAAATAATAAAAATAAGAGATCACATTCTGGCTAAACTCACCTATTGCAGGCTGCTGACAGAAAAAAGTTAAGAAAATTTCAAAATTATCTTCATTCTGTTTCTTCTATACAGTTCTGGAGAGGTTTGGTTACCTTAAGCAAGCAGTAACAGACAGTAGAGTGATGGAGGGGGGGGACCACCTCCAAGCCATGTGTCCAGTTAGCAAGGGAATGACAGAGAACAATAAAAAAAAAAACATGGCCGGTCTTAGAATTCCTACATATAACCAAACCCTAATATACCAAACCTAAATTTCATAATTAAGAACAATTTACACAAAAATTAGCAGAAAAGATAAGAACCGAAAGAATAAATAAAATAAAAAAATACAAGTAAAATAAGTAAATAAATAATTCAAAAATAATAAAAATAAGATCACACTGGCTAAAACTCACCAAGTTGCAGGCTTGCTTGACAGAAAAAAGTTAAGAAAATTTCAAAAATTATCTTCATTCTGTTTCTTCTATACAGTTCTGGAGAGATTAAGTTACCTTAAGCAAGCAGTAACAGACAGTAGAGTGATGGAGGGGGGAATCACCTCCAAGCCATGTGTCCAGTTAGCAAGGGAATGACAGAGAGAACAAATAAAAAAAAAAAAAAAAACATGGCCGGTCTTAGAATTCCTAAGCATATAACCAAAAAACTTAATATACCAAACCTAAATTTCATAATTAAGAACAATTTACACAAAAAAACAGCAGAAAAGATAAGAACCGAAAAAGAATAAAACAAACAAAAATACAAGTAAAAATAAGTAAATAAATAATTCAAAAAATAATAAAAATAAGATCACACTGGCTAAACTCACTGGGTTGCAGGCTTGCTGACAGAAAAAAGTTAAGAAAATTTCAAAAATTATCTTCATTCTGTTTTCTCTATACAGTTCTGGAGAGTTCTGGAGAGATTAAGTTACTCAAGCAAGCAGTAACAGCAGCAGTAGAGTGATGAGTGGGGGAATCACCCCCCAAGCCATGTGTCCAGTTAGCAAGGGAATGACAGAGAACAATAAAAAAAAAAAACACATGGTCTTAGAATTCCTACATATAACCAAAACCCTAATATACCAAACCTAAATTTCATAATTAAGAACAATTTACACAAAAATTAGCAAGGAAAGATAAGAACCGAAAAAGAATAAAAATAAAATAAAAATACAAGTAAAAATAAGTAAATAAATAATTCAAAAATAATAAAAAATAAGATCACACTGGCTAAACTCACCATTGCAGGCTTGCTGACAGAAAAAAGTTAAGAAAATTTCAAAAATTATCTTCATTCTGTTTCTTCTATACAGTTCTGGAGAGTTCTGGAGAGATTAAGTTACCTTAAGCAAGCAGTAACAGACAGTAGTGTGATGGAGGGGGGAATCACCTCCAAGCCATGTAACCAGTTAGCAAGGGAATGACAGAGAACAATAAAAAAAAAAAAAACATGGCCGGTCTTAGAATTCCTACATAAATCAAAACCCTAATATATACCAAACCTAAATTTCATAATTAAGAACAATTCTATACAAAAATTAGGCAGAAAAGATAAGAACCGAAAAGAATAAAATAAAATAAAAAATACAAGTAAAAATAAGTAAATAAATAATTCAAAAACAATAAAAAACAAGACCCACTGGCTAAACTCACCATTACAGGCTTGCTGACAGAAAAGTTAAGAAAATTTCAAAAAATTATCTTCATTCTGTTTCTTCTAAGGCAGTTCTGGAGAGTTCTGGAGAGATTAAGTTACCTTAAGCAAGCAATAATAATAGCAGTGTGATGAGGGGGAATCACCTCCAAGCCATGTGTCCAGTTAGCAAGGGAAATAGACAGAGAACAATAAAAAAAAACATGGCCGGTCTTAGAATTCCTACATATAACCAAAACCCTAATATGCCAAACCTAAATTTCATAATTAAGAACAATTTACACAAAAATTAGGCAGAAAAGATAAGAACCGAAAAAAGAATAAAATAAAATAAAAAAATACAAGAAACAAAGTAAATAAATAATTCAAAAAATAATAAAAAATATAAGATCACACTGGCTAAACTCACCACAAAGGCTTCTATTGACAGAAAAAAGTTAAGAAAATTTCAAAAATTATCTTCATTCTGTTTCTTCTATACAGTTCTGGAGAGATTAAGTTACCTTAAGCAAGCAGTAACATACAGCAGAGTGGATGGAGGGGGGGAATCACCTCCAAGCCATGTGTCCAGTTAGCAAGGGAATGACAGAGAACAATAAAAAAAAAAAAACATGGCCGGTCTTAGAATTCCTACATATAACCAAAACCCCATTATACCAAACCTAAATTTCATAATTAAGAACAACGCACAAAAATTAGCAGCAGATAAGAACCGAAAAAGAATAAAAATAAAATAAAAAATACAAGTAAAAATAAGTAAATAAATAATTCAAAAAATAATAAAAAATAAGATCACACTGGCTAAACTCACCCGCTGCAGGCTTGCTGACAGAAAAAAGTTAAGGAAAATTTCTAAAAATTATCTTCATTCTGTTTCTTCTATACAGTTCTGGAGAGATTAAGTTACCTTAAGCAAGCAGCAATATGGCAGAGTGATTTAGTGGGGAATCACCTCCAAGCCAGTGTCCAGTTAGCAAGGAATGACAGAGAACAATAAAAAAAAAAAAAACATGGCCGGTCTTAGAATTCCTACATATAACCAAAACCCTAAATATACCAAACCTAAATTTTACAATTTAAGAACAATTTACACAAAAATTAGGCAGAAAAGATAAGAACCGAAAAAGAATAAAATAAAATAAAAAATACAAGTAAAAATAAGTAAATAAATAATTCAAAAAATAATAAAAAATAAGATCACACTGGCTAAACTCACCGTGTTGCAGGCTTGCTGACAGAAAAAAGTTAAGAAAATTTCAAAATTATCTTCATTCTGTTTCTTCTATACAGTTCTGGAGAGATTAAGTTACCTTACAAGCAGGTAACAGACAGTAGAGTGATGGAGGGGGGAATCACCTCCAAGCCATGTGTCCAGTTAGCAAGGGAATGACAGAGAACAATAAAAAAAAAAAAACATGGCCGGTCTTAGAATTCCTACATATAACCAAAACCCTAATATACCAAACCTAAATTTCATAATTAAGAACAATTTACACAAAAATTAGGCAGAAAAGATAAGAACCGAAAAAGAATAAAATAAAATAAAAAATACAAGTAAAAATAAGTAAATAAATAATTCAAAAATAATAAAAATAAGATCACACTGGCTAAACTCACCAAGTTGCAGGCTTGCTGACAGAAAAAAGTTAAGAAAATTTCAAAATTACCTTCATTCTGTTTCTTCTATACAGTTCTGGAGAGATTAAGTTACCTTAAGCAAGCAGTAACAGACAGTAGAGTGATGGAGGGGGGAATCACCTCCAAGCCATGTGTCCAGTTAGCAAGGGAATGACAGAGAACAATAAAAAAAAAAACATGGCCGGTCTTAGAATTCCTACATATAACCAAAACCCTAATATACCAAACCTAAATTTCATAATTAAGAACAATTTACACAAAAATTAGGCAGAAAAGATAAGAAATCAGAAAAGAATAAAATAAAATAAAAAATACAAGTAAAAATAAGTAAATAAATAATTCAAAAATAATAAAGTAATAAGATCTACACTGGCTGCAACCTCACCAAGCTGCAGGCTTGCTGACAGAAAGTTGTAGAAATTTCAAAATTATCTTCATTCTGTTTCTTCTATACAGTTCTGGAGAGATTAAGTTACCTTAAGCAAGCAGTAACAGACAGTAGAGTGATGGAGGGGGGAATCACCTCTCCAAGCCATGTGTCCAGTTAGCAAGGGAATGACAGAGAACAATAAAAAAAAAACATGGCTTGTCTTAGAATTCCTATACATATAACCAAAACTCCTAATATACCAAACCTAAATTTCATAATTAAGAACAATTTACACAAAAATTAGGCAGAAAAGATAAGAACCGAAAAAGAATAAAATAAAATAAAAAATACAAGTAAAAATAAGTAAATAAATAATTCAAAAAATAATAAAAATAAGATCACACTGGCTAAACTCACCAAGTTGCAGGCTTGCTGGACAGAAAAAAAGAAGAAAATTTCAAAATTATCTTCATTCTGTTTCTTCTATACAGTTCTGGAGAGTTCTGGAGATTGGTTACCTTAAGCAAGGAAAACAGACAGTAGAGTGATGGAGGGGGGAATCACCTCCAAGCCATGTGTCCAGTTAGCAAGGGAATGACAGAGAACAATAAAAAAAAAAAAAAACATGGCCGGTCTTATAAATTCTATATATAACCAAAAACCCTAATATACCAAACCTAAATTTCATAATTAAGAACAATTTACACAAAATTAGGCAGAAAAGATAAGAACCGAAAAAGAATAAAATAAAATAAAAAATACAAGTAAAAATAAAGTAAATAAATAATTCAAAAATAATAAAAATAAGATCACACTGGCTAAACTCACCAAGTTGCAGGCATTTACACAGAAAAAAATAAGAAAATTTCCAAAAACATCTTCATTCTGTTTCTTCTATACAGTTCTGGAGAGGTCTAGAGATTAAGTTACCTTAAGCAAGCAGTAACAGACAGTAGTGTGATGGAGGGGGGAAACTACCTCCAAGCCATGTGTCCAGTTAGCAAGGGAATGATGGGAGAAACAATAAAAAAAAAAAACATACTGGTCTTAGAATTCCTACATATAACCAAAACTCCTAATATACCAAACCTAAATTTCATAATTAAGAACAATTTACACAAAAATTAAAAGAAAAGATAAGAACCAAAAAAGAATAAAATAAAATAAAATACAAGTAAAAAATAAGTAAATAAATAATTCAAAAAATAATAAAAAATAAGATCACACTGGCTAAACTCACCAAGTTGCAGGCTTGCTGACAGAAAAAAGCTAAGAAAATTTCAAAATTTTATCTTCATTCTGTTTCCTTCTCTTATACAGTTCTGG
Source organism: Ascarosepion bandense (assembly GCA_037127315.1). Lineage (NCBI taxonomy): Eukaryota > Metazoa > Mollusca > Cephalopoda > Sepiida > Sepiidae > Ascarosepion > Ascarosepion bandense. The sequence goes on from JBBBDQ010002056.1 coordinate 396,851, forward strand.
AGAGTTCTGGAGAGATTAAGTTACCTTAAGCAAGCAGTAACAGACAGTAGTGTGATGGAGGGGGAATCACCTCAAAGCCAGTGTCCAGTTAGCAAGGGAATGACAGAGAACAATAAAAAAAAAAAACATGGCCGGTCTTAGAATTCCTACATATAACCAAAACCCTAATATGCCAAACCTACCTCATAATTAATAATTTACACAAAAATTAGGCAGAAAAGATAAGAACCGAAAAAGAATAAAATAAAAATAAAATACAAGGAAAATAAGTAAATAAATAATCAAAAAAAATAATAAAAAATAAGATCACACTGGCTAAACTGCCCATTGCAGGTTTATTGACAGAAAAAGTTAAGAAAATTTCAAAAATTATCTTCATTCTGTTTCTTCTATACAGTTCTGGAGAGATTGTTACCTTAAGCAAGCAGTAACATTAGCAGTAGAGTGATGGAGGGGGGAATCACCTCCAAGCCATGTGTCCAGTTAGCAAGGGAATGACAGAGAACAATAAAAAAAAAAAAACATGGCCGTCCTTAGAATTCCTACATATAACCAAAACCCTAATATACCAAACCTAAATTTCATAATTAAGAACAATTTACACAAAAAAATTAGAAGAAAAGATAAGAACCGAAAAAAGAATAAAATAAAATAAAAAATACAAGAAAAATAAGTAAATAAACAATTCAAAAAAATAATAAAAAAAATAAGATCACACTGGCTAAACTCACCATTGCAGGCTTGCTGACAGAAAAAAGTTAAGAAAATTTCAAAATTATCTTCATTCTGTTTCTTCTATACAGTTCTGGAGAGAGATTAAGTTACCTTAAGCAAGCAGTAACAGACAGTAGAGACAGGGAGTGGGGGAATCACCTCAAGCCATGTGTCCGAGTTGGCAAGGGAATGACAGAGAACACAAAAAAAAAACATGGCCGGTCTTAGAATTCCTACATATAACCAAAACCCTAATATACCAAACCTAAATTTCATAATTAAGAACAATTTACACAAAAATTAGGCAGAAAAGATAATTGAACCGAAAAAGAATAAAATAAAATAAAAATAAGGTATGTAAACAAGTAAACAAAAATAATTCAAAAATAATAAAAAATAAGATCACACTGGCTAAACTCACCACAGGCTTGCTGACAGAAAAAAGTTAAGAAAATTTCAAAATTATCTTCATTCTGTTTCTTCTATACAGTTCTGGAGAGATTAAGTTACCTTAAGCAAGCAGTAACAGACAGTAGAGTGATGGAGGGGGGAATCACCTAAGCTGTATGTGTCCAGTTAGCAAGGGAATGACAGAGAACAATAAAAAAAAAAAAACATGGCCGGTCTTAGAATTCCTACATATAACCAAAACCCTAATATACCAAACCTAAATTTCATAATTAAGAACAATTTACACAAAAATTAGGCAGAAAAGATAAGAACCGAAAAAGAATAAAATAAAATAAAAAATACAAGTAAAAATAAGTAAATAAATAATTCAAAAAATAATAAAAAATAAGATCACACTGGCTAAACTCTCACGCTGCAGGCTTGCTGACAGAAAAAGTTAAGAAAATTTCAAAAATTATCTTCATTCTGTTTATACAGTTTCATAAGATTAAGTTACCTTAAGCAAGCAGTAACAGACAGTAGAGTGATGGAGGGGGGAATCACCCAAGCCATGTGTCCAGTTAGCAAGGGAATGACAGAGAACAATAAAAAAAAAAAAAAACATGGCCGGTCTTAGAATTCTACATATAACCAAAACCCTAATATACCAAACCTAAATTTCATAATTAAGAACAATTTACACAAAAATTAGGCAGAAAAGATAAGAACCGAAAAGAATAAAAATAAAATAAAAAATACAAGTAAAAATAAGTAAATAAATAATTCAAAAAATAATAAAAAATAACATTCAGCACTGGCTAAACCACTCGTTGCAGGTTTACATTGAGAAAAAAGTTAAGAAAATTTCCAAAATTATCTTCATTCTGTTTCTTCTATACAACGTGAGAGATTAAGCTGCCTTAAGCAAGCAGTAACAGACAGTAGAGGTTAAGGGAGGGTAGGAATCACCTCCAAGCCATGTGTCCAGTTAGCAAGGGACACAGAGAACAATAAAAAAAAAAAACATGGCCGGTCTTAGAATTCCTACATATAACCAAAACCCTAATATACCAAACCTAAATTTCATAATTAAGAACAATTTCATACAAAAATTAGGCAGAAAAGATAAGAACCGAAAAAGAATAAAATAAAATAAAAAATACAAGTAAAAATAAGTAAATAAATAATTCAAAAAACACAAAAAATAAGATCACACTGGCTAAACTCACCAAGGTAGCTTGCTGAGCAGAAAAAGTTATAAAATTTCAAAATTATCTTCATTCTGTTTCTTCTATACAGTTCTGGAGAGTTCTGGAGAGATTAAGTTACCTTAAGCAAGCAGTAACAGACAGTAGAGTGATGGAGGGGGGAATCACCTCCAAGCCATGTGTCCAGTTAGCAAGGGAATGACAGAGAACAATAAAAAAAAAAAAAAAAACATGGCCGGTCTTAGACCTAAGCATATAACCAAAACCCTAGAATATACCAAACCTAAATTTCATAATTAAGAACAATGCATACAAAAATTAGGCAGAAAAGATAAGAACCGAAAAAAGAATAAAATAAAATAAAATACAAGGAAATAAGTAAATAAATATAATTCAAAAATAATAAAAAATAAGATCACACTGGCTAAACTCACCAAGTTGCAGGCTTGCTGACAGAAAAAAGTTAAGAAAATTTCAAAAATTATCTTCATTCTGTTTCTTCTATATGAAGTTCAGAGAATGGAGAGATTAAGTTACCTTAAGCAAGCAGTAACAGACAGTAGTGTGATGGAGGGGGGAATCACCTCCAAGCCATGTGTCCAGTTAGCAAGGGAATGACAGAGAACAATAAAAAAAAAAAAACAAGGTCGGTCTTAGTTCCCTACATATAACCAAAACCCTAATATACCAAACCTAAATTTCATAATTAAGAACAATTTACACAAAAATTAGGCAGAAAAAGATAAGAACCGAAAAAGAATAAAATAAAATAAAAAATACAAGTAAAAATAAGTAAATAAATAATTCAAAAATAATAAAAAATAAGATCACACTGGCTAAACTCACCAAGTTTGGCTTGCTGACAGAAAAAGTTAAGAAAATTTCAAAATTATCTTCATTCTCTCTGTTTCTTCTATACAGTTCTGGAGAGTTCTGGAGAGATTAAGTTACCTTAAGCAAGCAGTAACAGACAGTAGTGTGAGTTGGAGGGGGAATCACCCCAAGCCATGTGTCCAGTTAGCAAGGGAATGACAGAGAACAATAAAAAAAAAAAACATGGCCGGTCTTAGAATTCCTACATATAACCAAAACCCTAATATGCCAAACCTAAATTTCATAATTAAGAACAATTTACACAAAAATTAGCAGAAAGACAAGAACCGAAAAAGAATAAAAATAAAATAAAAAATACAAGTAAAAATAAGTAAATAAATAATTCAAAAATAATAAAAAATAAGATCACACTGGCTAAACTCACCAAGCTGCAGGCTTGCTGACAGAAAAAAGTTAAGAAAATTTCAAAAATTATCTTCATTCTGTTTCTTCTATACAGTTCTGGAGAGAGAGGATTAAGTTACCTTAAGCAAGGCAAGACATACAGTAGAGTGATGGAGGGGGGGAATCACCTCCAAGCCATGTGTCCAGTTAGCAAGGGAATGACAGAGAACAATAAAAAAAAAAAAAAAACATGGCCGGTCTTGGAATTCCTACATATAACCAAAACCCTAATATACCAAACCTAAATTTCATAATTAAGAACAATTTACACAAAAATTAGGCAGAAAAGATAAGAACCGAAAAAGAATAAAATAAAATAAAAAATACAAGTAAAAATAAGTAAATAAATAATTCAAAAAATAATAAAAAATAAGATCACACTGGCTAAACTCACCAAGTTGCAGGCTTGCTGACAGAAAAAAGTTAAGAAAATTTCAAAAATTATCTTCATTCTGTTTCTTCTATACAGTTCTGGAGAGATTAAGTTACCTTAAGCAAGCAGTAACAGACAGTAGAGTGATGGAGGGGGGAATCACTCTGCCATGTGTCCAGTTAGCAAGGGAATGACAGAGAACAATAAAAAAAAAAAAAAAAAACATGGCTTGTCTTAGAATTCCTACATATAACCAAAACCCTAATATACCAAACCCAAATTTCATAATTAAGAACAATTTACACAAAAATTAGGCAGAAAAGATAAGAACCGAAAAAGAATAAAATAAAATAAAAAATACAAGTAAAAATAAGTAAATAAATAATTCAAAAAATAATAAAAAATAAGATCACACTGGCTAAACTCACCAAGTTGCAGGCTTGCTGGACAGAAAAAAGTTAAGAAAATTTCAAAATTATCTTCATTCTGTTTCTTCTATACAGTTCTGGAGAGATTAAGTTACCTTAAGCAAGCAGTAACAGACAGTAGAGTGATGGAGGGGGGAATCACCTCCAAGCCATGTGTCCAGTTAGCAAGGGAATGACAGAGAACAATAAAAAAAAAAAAAAACATGGCCGGTCTTAGAATTCCTACATATAACCAAAACCCTAATATACCAAACCTAAATTTCATAATTAAGAACAATTTACACAAAAATTAGGCAGAAAAGATAAGAACCGAAAAAGAATAAAATAAAATAAAAAATACAAGTAAAAATAAGTAAATAAATAATTCAAAAAATAATAAAAAATAAGATCACACTGGCTAAACTCACCAGGTTGCAGGCTTGCTGACAGAAAAAAGTTAAGAAAATTTCAAAAATTATCTTCATTCTGTTTCTTCTATACAGTTCTGGAGAGATTAAGTTACCTTAAGCAAGCAGTAACAGACAGTAGAGTGATGGAGGGGGGAATACCTCCAAGCCATGTGTCCAGTTAGCAAGGGAATGACAGAGAACAATAAAAAAAAAAAAACATGGCCGGTCTTAGAATTCCTACATATAACCAAAACCCTAATATACCAAACCTAAATTTCATAATTAAGAACAATTTACACAAAAATTAGGCAGAAAAGATAAGAACCGAAAAAGAATAAAATAAAATAAAATACAAGTAAAAATAAGTAAATAAATAATTCAAAAAATAATAAAAAAATAAGATCACACTGGCTAAACTCACCAAGTTGCAGGCTTGCTGACAGAAAAAAAGTTAAGAAAATTTCAAAAAATTATCTTCATTCTGTTTCTTCTATACAGTTCTGGAGAGATTAAGTTACCTTAAGCAAGCAGTAACAGACAGTAGAGTGATGGAGGGGGGAATCACCTCCAAGCCATGTGTCCAGTTAGCAAGGGAATGACAGAGAACAATAAAAAAAAAACATGGCCGGTCTTAGAATTCCTACATATAACCAAAACCCTAATATACCAAACCTAAATTTCATAATTAAGAACAATTTACACAAAATTAGGCAGAAAAGATAAGAACCGAAAAGAATAAAATAAAATAAAAATACAAGTAAAAATAAGTAAATAAATAATTCAAAAATAATAAAAATAAGATCACACTGGCTAAACTCACCAAGTTGCAGGCTTGCTGACAGAAAAAGTTAAGAAAATTTCAAAAATTATCTTCATTCTGTTTCTTCTATACAGTTCTGGAGAGTTCTGGAGAGATTAAGTTACCTTAAGCAAGCAGTAACAGACAGTAGAGTGGGATGGAGGGGGGAATCACCTCCAAGCCATGTGTCCAGTTAGCAAGGGAATGACAGAGAACAATAAAAAAAAAAAAAAAAAAACATGGCCGGTCTTAGAATTCCTACATATAACCAAAACCCTAATATACCAAACCTAAATTTCATAATTAAGAACAATTTACACAAAAATTAGGCAGAAAAGATAAGAACCGAAAAGAATAAAATAAAATAAAAAATACAAGTAAAAATAAGTAAATAAATAATTCAAAAAATAATAAAAAATAAGATCACACTGGCTAAACTCACCAAGCTGCAGGCTTGCTGACAGAAAAAAGTTAAGAAAATTTCAAAAATTATCTTCATTCTGTTTCTTCTATACAGTTCTGGAGAGTTCTGGAGAGATTACCTTAAGCAAGCAGTAACAGACAGTAGTGTGATGGAGGGGGGAATCACCTCCAAGCCATGTGTCCAGTTAGCAAGGGAATGACAGAGAACAATAAAAAAAAAAAAACATGGCCGGTCTTAGAATTCCTACATATAACCAAAACCCTAATATGCCAAACCTAAATTTCATAATTAAGAACAATTTACACAAAAATTAGGCAGAAAAGATAAGAACCGAAAAAGAATAAAATAAAATAAAAAATACAAGTAAAAATATAAATAAATAATTCAAAAATAATAAAAAATAAGATCACACTGGCTAAACTCACCAAGTTGCAGGCTTGCTGACAGAAAAAGTTAAGAAAATTTCAAAATTATCTTCATTCTGTTTCTTCTATACAGTTCTGGAGAGATTAAGTTACCTTAAGCAAGCAGTAACATACAGTAGAGTGATGGAGGGGGGAATCACCTCCAAGCCATGTGTCCAGTTAGCAAGGGAATGACAGAGAACAATAAAAAAAAAAAAAACATGGCCGGTCTTAGAATTCCTACATATAACCAAAACCCTAATATACCAAACCTAAATTTCATAATTAAGAACAATTTACACAAAAATTAGGCAGAAAAGATAAGAACCGAAAAAGAATAAAATAAAATAAAAAATACAAGTAAAAATAAGTAAATAAATAATTCAAAAAATAATAAAAAATAAGATCACACTGGCTAAACTCACCAAGTTGCAGGCTTGCTGACAGAAAAAAGTTAAGAAAATTTCAAAAATTATCTTCATTCTGTTTCTTCTATACAATTCTGGAGAGATTAAGTTACATGACAAGCAGTAACAGACAGTAGAGTGATGGAGGGGGGGAATCACCTCAAACTGTGTGTCAGTTAACAAGGGAATGACAGAGAACAATAAAAAAAAAAAAAAAACATGGCCGGTCTTAGAATTCCTACATATAACCAAAACCCTAATATACCAAACCTAAATTTCATAATTAAGAACAATTTACACAAAAATTAGGCAGAAAAGATAAGAACCGAAAGAATAAAATAAAATAAAAAATACAAGTAAAAATAAGTAAATAAATAATTAAAAAATAATAAAAAATAAGATCACACTGGCTAAACTCACCAAGTTGCAGGCTTGCTGACAGAAAAAGTTAAGAAAATTTCCAAAATTATCTTCATTCTGTTTCTTCTATACAGTTCTGGAGAGATGCAGTTACCTTAAGCAAGCAGTAACAGACAGTAGAGTGATGGAGGGGGGAATCACCTCCAAGCCATGTGTCAGTTAGCAAAGGGAATGACAGAGAACAATAAAAAAAAAAAAAAACATGGCCGGTCTTAGAGATTCCTGCACATAACCAAAACCCTAATATACCAAACCTAAATTTCATAATTAAGAACAATTTACACAAAAATTAGGCAAGAAAAGATAAGAACCGAAAAAGAATAAAATAAAATAAAAAATACAAGTAAAAATAAGTAAATAAATAATTCAAAAAATAATAAGAAATAAAGATCACACTGGCTAAACTCACCAAGTTGCAGGCTTGCTGACAGAAAAAAAAGAAGTTAAGAAAATTTCAAAAATTATCTTCATTCTGTTTCTTCTATACAGTTCTGGAGAGATTAAGTTACCTTAAGCAAACAGTAACAGACAGTAGAGTGATGGAGGGGGAATCACCTCCAAGCCATGTGTCCAGTTAGCAAGGGAATGACAGAGAACAATAAAAAAAAAAAAAACATGGCCGGTCTTAGAATTCCTACATATAACCAAAACCCTAATATACCAAACCTAAATTTCATAATTAAGAACAATTTACACAAAAATTAGGCAGAAAAGATAAGAACCGAAAAGAATAAAATAAAATAAAAAATACAAGTAAAAATAAGTAAATAAATAATTCAAAAAATAATAAAAAATAAGATCACACTGGCTAATCACCAAGTTGCAGGCTTGCTGACAGAAAAAAGTTAAGAAAATTTCAAAAATTATCTTCATTCTGTTTCTTCTATACAGTTCTGGAGAGATTAAGTTACCTTAAGCAAGCAGTAACAGACAGTAGAGTGATGGAGGGGGGAATCACCTCCAAGCCATGTGTCAGTTAGCAAGGGAATGACAGAGAACAATAAAAAAAAAAAAAAACATGGCCGGTCTTAGAATTCCTACATATAACAAAACCTAATATACCAAACTAAAATTTCATAATTAAGAACAATTTACACAAAATTAGGCAGAAAAGATAAGAACCGAAAGAATAAAATAAAATAAAAAATACAAGTAAAAATAAGTAAATAAATAATTCAAAAAATAATAAAAAATAAGATCACACTGGCTAAACTCACCAAGTTGCAGGCTTGCTGACAGAAAAAAGTTAAGAAAATTCAAAAAATTATCTTCATTCTGTTTCTTCATAGTACAGTTCTGGAGAGATTAAGTTACCTTAAGCAAGCAGTAACAGACAGTAGAGTGATGGAGGGGGAATCACCTCCAAGCCATGTGTCCAGTTATGAGAATGACAGAGAACAATAAAAAAAAAAACATGGCCGGTCTTAGAACTACATATAACCAAAACCTAATATACCAAACCTAAATTTCATAATTAAGAACAATTTACACAAAAATTAGGCAGAAAAGATAAGAACCGAAAAAGAATAAAATAAAATAAAAAATACAAGTAAAAATAAGTAAATAAATAATTCAAAAAATAATAAAAAATAAGATCACACTGGCTAAACTCACCAAGTTGCAGGCTTGCTGACAGAAAAAAGTTAAGAAAATTTCAAAAATTATCTTCATTCTGTTTCTTCTATACAGTTCTGGAGAGATTAAGTTACCTTAAGCAAGCAGTAACAGACAGTAGAGTGATGGAGGGGGAATCACCTCCAAGCCATGTGTCAGTTAGCAAGGGAATGACAGAAGACAATAAAAAAAAAAAAAAACATGGCCGGTCTTAGAATTCCTACATATAACAAAAACCTAATATACCAAACCTAAATTTCATAATTAAGAACATTTACACCAAAAATTAGGCAGAAAAGATAAGAACCGAAAAGAATAAAATAAAATAAAACATACAAGTAAAAATAAGTAAATAAATAATTCAAAAAATAATAAAAAATAAGATCACACTGGCTAAACTCACCAAGTTGCAGGCTTGCTGACCAAGAAAAAAGTTAAGAAAATTTCAAAAATTATCTTCATTCTGTTTCTTCTATACAGTTCTGGAGAGATTAAAGTTACCTTAGCAAGCAGTAACAGACAGTAGAGTATGGAGGGGAATGCACCTCCAAGCCATGTGTCCAGTTAGCAAGGGAATGACAGAGAACAATAAAAAAAAAAAAAACATGGCCGGTCTTAGAATTCCTACATATAACCAAAACCCTAATATACCAAACCTAAATTTCATAATTAAGAACAATTTACACAAGAATTAGGCAGAAAAGATAAGAACCGAAAAAGAATAAAATAAAATAAAAAATACAAGTAAAAATAAGTAAATAAATAATTCAAAAAATAATAAAAAATAGATCACACTGGCTAAACTCACCAAGTTGCAGGCTTGCTGACAGAAAAAGTTAAGAAAATTTCAAAAATTATCTTCATTCTGTTTCTTCTATACAGTTCTGGAGAGATTAAGTTACCTTAAGCAAGCAGTAACAGACAGTAGAGTGATGGAGGGGGGAATCACCTCCAAGCCATGTGTCCAGTTAACAAGGGAATGACAGAGAACAATAAAAAAAAAAACATGGCCGGTCTTAGAAATTCCTACATATAGCAAAACCCTAATATACCAAACCTAAATTTCATAATTAAGAACAATTTACACAAAAATTGAGCAGAAAAAAGATAAGAACCGAAAAAAAAGAATAAAATAAAATAAAAAATACAAGTAAAAATAAGTAAATAAATAATTCAAAAAATAATAAAAAATAAGATCACACTGGCTAAACTCACCAAGTTGCAGGCTTGCTGACAGAAAAAAGTTAAGAAAATTTCAAAAATTATCTTCATTCTGTTTCTTCTATACAGTTCTGGAGAGTTCTGGAGAGATTAAGTTACCTTAAGCAAGCAGTAACAGACAGTAGAGTGATGGAGGGGGGGAGTCACCTCCAAGCCATGTGTCCAGTTAACAAGGGAATGACAGAGAACAATAAAAAAAAAAAAAAACATGGCCAGGTCTTAGAACCACTACATATAACCAAAACCCTAATATACCAAACCTAAATTTCATAATTAAGAACAATTTACACAAAAATTAGGCAGAAAAGATAAGAACCGAAAAAGAATAAAATAAAATAAAAAATACAAAGTAAAAATAAGTAAATAAATAATTCAAAAAATAATAAAAAATAAGATCACACTGGCTAAACTCACCAAGTTGCAGGCTTGCTGACAAGAAAAAGTTAAGAAAATTTCAAAAATTATCTTCATTCTGTTTCTTCTATACAGTTCTGGAGAGATTAAGTTACCTTAAGCAAGCAGTAACAGACAGTAGAGTGATGGAGGGGGGAATCACCTCCAAGCCATGTGTCCAGTTAGCAAGGGAATGACAGAGAACAATAAAAAAAAAAAAAAAAAACATGGCCGGTCTTAGGAATTCCTACATATAACCAAAACCCTAATATACCAAACCTAAATTTCATAATTAAGAACAATTTACACAAAAATTAGGCAGAAAAGATAAGAACAGAAAAAAGAATAAAATAAAATAAAAAATACAAGTAAAAATAAGTAAATAAATAATTTTAAAAAATAATAAAAAATAAGATCACACTGGCTAAACTCACCAAGTTGCAGGCTTGCTGACAGAAAAAGTTAAGAAAATTTCAAAAATTATCTTCATTCTGTTTCTTCTATACAGTTCTGGAGAGATTAAGTTACCTTAAGCAAGCAGTAACAGACAGTAGAGTGATGGAGGGGGAATCACCTCCAAACCCATGTGTCCAGTTAACAAGGGAATGACAGAGAACAATAAAAAAAAAAAAAACATGGCCGGTCCTTGAAATTCCTACATATAACCAAAACCCTAATATGCAAACCTAAATTTCATAATTAAGAACAATTTACACAAAAATTAGGCAAGAAAGATAAGAACCGAAAAGAATAAAATAAATAAAAAATACAAGTAAAAATAAGTAAATAAATAATTCAAAAAATAATAAAAAATAAGATCACACTGGCTAAACTCACCAAGTTATAGGCTTGCTGACCCGAAAAAGTTAAAGAAAATTTCAAGAATTATCTTCATTCTGTTTCTTCTATACAGTTCTGGAGAGATTAAGTTACAGCAAGCAAGCAGTAACAGACAGTAGAGTGATGGAGGGGGAATCACCTCCAAGCCATGTGTCCAGTTAGCAAGGGAATGACAGGAAACAATAAAAAAAAAAAAAAACATGGCCGGTCTTAGAATTCCTACATATAACCAAAACCTAATATACCAAACCTAAATTTCATAATTAAGAACAATTTACACAAAAATTAGGCAGAAAAGATAAGAACCGAAAAAGAATAAAATAAAATAAAAAATACAAGTAAAAATAAGTAAATAAATAATTCAAAAAATAATAAAAAATAAGATCACACTGGCTAAACTCACCAAGTTGCAGGCTTGCTGATGAAAAAAGTTAAGAAAATTTCAAAAATTATCTTCATTCTGTTTCTTCTATACAGTTCTGGAGAGTTCTGGAGAGATTAAGTTACCTTAAGCAAGCAGTAACAGACAGTAGTGTGATGGAGGGGGGAATCACCTCCAAGCCATGTGTCAGTTAACTTAGGGAATGACAGAGAACAATAAAAAAAAAAAAAACATGGCCGGTCTTAGAATTCCTACATATAACCAAAACCTAATATACCAAACCTAAATTTCATAATTAAGAACAATTTACACAAAAATTAGGCAGAAAAGATAAGAACCGAAAAAAGAATAAAATAAAATAAAAAATACAAGTAAAAATAAGTAAATAAATAATTCAAAAAATAATAAAAAATAAGATCTAACACTGGCTAAACTCACCAAGTTGCAGGCTTGCTGACAGAAAAAAGTTAAGAAAAATTTCAAAAATTATCTTCATTCTGTTTCTTCTATACAGTTCTGGAGAGATTAAATTACCTTAAGCAAGCAGTAACAGACAGTAGAGTGATGGAGGAGAATCACCTCAAGCCATGTGTCAGTTAACAAGGGAATGACAGAGAACAATAAAAAAAAAAAAACATGGCCGGTCTTAGAATTCCTACATATAGCAAAACCCTAATATACAAACCTAAATTTCATAATTAAGAACAATTTACACAAAAATTAGGCAGAAAAGATAAGAACCGAAAAAAGAATAAAATAAAATAAAAAATACAAGTAAAAATAAGTAAATAAATAATTCAAAAAATAATAAAAAATAAGATCACACTGGCTAAACTCACCAAGTTGCAGGCTTGCTGACAGAAAAAGTTAAGAAAATTTCAAAAATTATCTTCATTCTGTTTCTTCTATACAGTTCTGGAGAGATTAGACTGCCTTAAGCAAGCAGTAACAGACAGTAGAGTGATGGAGGGGGGGAATCACCTCCAAGCCATGTGTCCAGTTGTAAGGGAATGACAGAGAACAATAAAAAAAAAAAAACATGGCCGGTCTTAAATTCTACATATAACCAAAACCCTAATATACCAAACCTAAATTTCATAATTAAGAACAATTTACACAAAATTAGGCAGAAAGATAAGAACCGAAAAAGAATAAAATAAAATAAAAAATACAAGTAAAAATAAGTAAATAAATAATTCAAAAAATAAATAAAATAAGATCACACTGGCTAAACTCACCAAGTTGCAGGCTTGCTGACAGAAAAAAGTTAAGAAAATTTCCAAAAATTATCTTCATTCTGTTTCTTCTATACAGTTCTGGAGAGTTCTGGAGAGATTAAGTTACCTTAAGCAAGCAGTAACAGACAGTAGTGTGATGGAGGGGGAATCACCTCAAGCCATGTGTCCAGTTAGCAAGGGAATGACAGAGAACAATAAAAAAAAAAAAAAAACATGGCCGGTCTTAGAATTCACCACATATAACCAAAACCCTAATATACCAAACCTAAATTTCATAAATTAAGAACAATTTACACAAAAATTAGGCAGAAAAGATAAGAACCGAAAAAGAATAAAATAAAATAAAAAATACAAGTAAAAATAAGTAAATAAATAATTCAAAAAATAATAAAAAATAAAGATCACACTGGCTAAACTCACCAAGTTGCAGGCTTGCTGACAGAAAAAAGTTAAGAAAATTTCAAAAATTATCTTCATTTCTGACATATTCTATACAGTTCTGGAGAGATTAAGTTGCCTTAAGCAAGCAGTAACAGACAGTAGAGTGATGGAGGGGAATCACCTCCAAGCCATGTGTCAGTTAACAAGGGAATGACAGAGAACAATAAAAAAAAAAAAAAAAAAAACATGGCCGGTCTTAGAATTCCTACATATAACCAAAACCCTAATATACCAAACCTAAATTTCATAATTAAGAACAATTTACACAAAAATTAGGCAGAAAAGATAAGAACCGAAAAAGAATAAAATAAAATAAAAAATACAAGTAAAAATAAGTAAATAAATAATTCAAAAAATAATAAAAAATAAGATCACACTGGCTAAACTCACCAAGTTGCAGGCTTGCTGACAGAAAAAAGTTAAGAAAATTTCAAGAATTATCTTCATTCTGTTCTATTCCTATACAGTTCTGGAGAGATTAAGTTACCTTAAGCAAGCAGTAACAGACAGTAGAGTGATGGAGGGGAATCACCTCCAAGCCATGTGTCAGTTGTAGGGAATGACAGAGAACAATAAAAAAAAAAAAAAACATGGCCGGTCTTAGAATTCCTACATATAACCAAAACCCTAATATACCAAACTGAATTTCATAATTAAGAACAATTTACACAAAAATTAGGCAGAAAAGATAAGAACCGAAAAAGAATAAAATAAAATAAAAAATACAAGTAAAAATAAGTAAATAAATAATTCAAAAAATAATAAAAAATAAGATGCCACTGGCTAAACTCACCAAGTTGCAGGCTTGCTGACAGAAAAAGTTAAGAAAATTTCAAAAATTATCTTCATTCTGTTTCTTCTATACAGTTCTGGAGAGATTAAGTTACCTTAAGCAAGCAGTAACAGACAGTAGAGTGATGGAGGGGGGAATCACCTCCAAGCCATGTGTCCAGTTAACAAGGGAATGACAGAGAACAATAAAAAAAAAAAAACATGGCCGGTCTTAGAATTCCTACATATAACCAAAACCTAATATACCAAACCTAAATTTCATAATTAAGAACAATTTACACAAAAATTAGGCAGAAAAGATAAGAACCGAAAAAGAATAAAATAAAATAAAAAATACAAGTAAAAATAAGTAAATAAATAATTCCAAAAAATAATAAAAAATAAGATCACACTGGCTAAACTCACCAAGTTGCAGGCTTGCTGACAGAAAAAAGTTAAGAAAATTTCAAAAATTATCTTCATTCTGTTTCTTCTATACAGTTCTGGAGAGTTCTACCAGAGATTAAGTTACCTTAAGCAAGCAGTAACAGACAGTAGTGTGATGGAGGAATCACCTCCAAGCCATGTGTCCAGTTAGCAAGGGAATGACAGAGAACAATAAAAAAAAAAAAAAACATGGCCGGTCTTAGAATTCCTACATATAACCCAAGGAAACCCTAATATGCCAAACCTAAATTTCATAATTAAGAACAATTTACACAAAAATTAGGCAGAAAAGATAAGAACCGAAAAAGAATAAAATAAAATAAAAAATACAAGTAAAAATAAGTAAATAAATAATTCAAAAAATAATAAAAAATAAGATCACACTGGCTAAACTCACCAAGTTGCAGGCTTGCTGACAGAAAAAAGTTAAGAAAATTTCAAAATTATCTTCATTCTGTTTCTTCTATACAGTTCTGGAGAGATTAAGTTACCTTAAGCAAGCAGTAACAGACAGTAGAGTGATGGAGGGGGGAATCACCTCCAAGCCATGTGTCAGTTAACAAGGGAATGACAGAGAACAATAAAAAAAAAAAAAACATGGCCGGTCTTAGAATTCACCATATAACCAAAACCTAATATACCAAACCTAGAATTCATAATTAAGAACAATTTACACAAAAATTAGGCAGAAAAGATAAGAACCGAAAAAGAATAAAATAAAATAAAAAATACAAGTAAAAATAAGTAAATAAATAATTCAAAAAATAATAAAAAATAAGATCACACACTGGCCCAAACTCACCAAGTTGCAGGCTTGCTGACAGAAAAAGTTAAGAAAATTTCAAAAATTATCTTCATTCTGTTTCTTCTATACAGTTCTGGAGAGATTAAGTTACCTTAAGCAAGCAGTAACAGACAGTAGAGTGATGGAGGGGAATCACCTCCAAGCCATGTGTCCAGTTAGCAAGGGAATGACAGAGAACAATAAAAAAAAAAAAACATGGCCGGTCTTAGAATTCCTACATATAACCAAAACCCTAATATACCAAACCTAAATTTCATAATTAAGAACAATTTACACAAAAATTAGGCAGAAAAGATAAGAACCGAAAAAGAATAAAATAAAATAAAAAATACAAGTAAAAATAAGTAAATAAATAATTCAAAAAATAATAAAAAATAAGATCACACTGGCTAAACTCACCAAGTTGCAGGCTTGCTGACAGAAAAAAGTTAAGAAAAATTTCAAAAATTATCTTCATTCTGTTTCTTCTATACAGTTCTGGAGAGTTCTGGAGAGACAAGTTACCTTAAGCAAGCAGTAACAGACAGTAGTGTGATGGAGGGGGAATCACCTCCAAGCCATGTGTCCAGTTAGCAAGGGAATGACAGAGAACAATAAAAAAAAAAAACATGGCCGGTCTTAGAATTCCTACATATAACCAAAACCCCAATATACCAAACCTAAATTTCATAATTAAGAACAATTTACACAAAAATTAGGCAGAAAAGATAAGAACCGAAAAAGAATAAAATAAAATAAAAAATACAAGTAAAAATAAGTAAATAAATAATTCAAAAAATAATAAAAAATAAGATCACATGGCTAAACTCACCAAGTTGCAGGCTTGCTGACAGAAAAAAGTTAAGAAAATTTCAAAAATTATCTTCATTCTGTTTCTTCTA
Organism: Ascarosepion bandense; assembly: GCA_037127315.1. NCBI lineage: Eukaryota > Metazoa > Mollusca > Cephalopoda > Sepiida > Sepiidae > Ascarosepion > Ascarosepion bandense. The sequence continues at coordinate 413,118 of JBBBDQ010002056.1, forward strand.
TACAGTTCTGGAGAGATTAAGTTACCTTAAGCAAGCAGTAACAGACAGTAGAGTGATGGAGGGGGAATCACCTCCAAGCCATGTGTCCAGTTAGCAGGGAATGACAGAGAACAATAAAAAAAAAAAAAAACATGGCCGGTCTTAGAATTCCTACATATAACCAAAACCCTAATATACCAAACCTAAATTTCATAATTAAGAACAATTTACACAAGAATTAGGCAGAAAAGATAAGAACCGAAAAAGAATAAAATAAAATAAAAAATACAAGTAAAAATAAGTAAATAAATAATTCAAAAAATAATAAAAAATAAGATCACACTGGCTAAACTCACCAAGTTGCAGGCTTGCTGACAGAAAAAAGTTAAGAAAATTTCAAAAATTATCTTCATTCTGTTTCTTCTATACAGTTCTGGAGAGTTCTGGAGAGATTAAGTTACCTTAAGCAAGCAGTAACAGACAGTAGTGTGATGGAGGGGGAATCACCTCCAAGCCATGTGTCCAGTTAGCAAGGGAATGACGAAACAATAAAAAAAAAAAAACATGGCCAGTCTTAGAATTCCTACATATAACCAAAACCCTAATATACCAAACCTAAATTTCATAATTAAGAACAATTTACACAAAAATTAGGCAGAAAAGATAAGAACCGAAAAAGAATAAAATAAAATAAAAAATACAAGTAAAAATAAGTAAATAAATAATTCAAAAAATAATAAAAAATAAGATCACACTGGCTAAACTCACCAAGTTGCAGGCTTGCTGACAGAAAAAAGTTAAAGAAATTTCAAAAATTATCTTCATTCTGTTTCTTCTATACAGTTCTGGAGAGTTCTGGAGAGATTAAGTTACCTTAAGCAAGCAGTAACAGACAGTAGTGTGATGGAGGGGGGAATCACCTCCAAATGTGTGTCCAGTTAGCAAGGGAATGACAGAGAACAATAAAAAAAAAAAAACATGGCCGGTCTTAGAATTCCTACATATAACCAAAACCTATTATGCCAAACCTAAATTTCATAATTAAGAACAATTTTACACAAAAATTAGGCAGAAAAGATAAGAACCGAAAAAGAATAAAATAAAATAAAAAATACAAGTAAAAATAAGTAAATAAATAATTCAAAAAATAATAAAAAATAAGATCACACTGGCTAAACTCACCAAGTTGCAGGCTTGCTGACAAGAAAAAGTTAAGAAAATTTCAAAAATTATCTTCATTCTGTTTCTTCTATACAGTTCTGGAGAGATTAAGTTGTAAGCAAGCAGTAACAGACAGTAGAGTGATGGAGGGGGGAATCACCTCCAAGCCATGTGTCCAGTTAACAAGGGAATGACAGAGAACAATAAAAAAAAAAAAAACATGGCCGGTCTTAGAATTCCTACATATAGCAAAAACCCTAATATACCAAACCTAAATTTCATAATTAAGAACAATTTACACAAAAATTAGGCAGAAAAGATAAGAACCGAAAAAGAATAAAATAAAATAAAAAATACAAGTAAAAATAAGTAAATAAATAATTCAAAAAATAATAAAAAATAAGATCACACTGGCTAAACTCACCAGAACACAGGCTTGCTGACAGAAAAAAGTTAAGAAAATTTCAAGAATTATCTTCATTCTGTTTCTTCTATACAGTTCTGGAGAGATTAAGTTACCTTAAGCAAGCAGTAACAGACAGTAGAGTGATGGAGGGGGAATCACCTCCAAGCCATGTGTCCAGTTAGCAAGGGAATGACAGAGAACAAAAAAAAAAAAAACATGGCCGGTCTTAGAATTCCTACATATAACCAAAACCCTAATATACCAAACCTAAATTTCATAATTAAGAACAATTTACACAAAAATTAGGCAGAAAAGATAAGAACCGAAAAAGAATAAAATAAAATAAAAAATACAAGTAAAAATAAGTAAATAAATAATTCAAAAAATAATAAAAAAATAAGATCACACTGGCTAAACTCACCAAGTTGCAGGCTTGCTGACAGAAAAAAGTTAAGAAAATTTCAAATTATCTTCATTCTGTTTCTTCTATACAGTTCTGAGAGATTAAGTTACCTTAAGCAAGCAGTAACAGACAGGTGGTGATGTGGAGGGGGGAATCACCTCCAAGCCATGTGTCCAGTTAGCAAGGGAATGACAGAGAACAATAAAAAAAAAAAAACATGGCCGGTCTTAGAATTCCTACATATAACCAAAACCCTAATATACCAAACCTAAATTTCATAATTAAGAACAATTTACACAAAAATTAGGCAGAAAAGATAAGAACCGAAAAGAATAAAATAAAATAAAAAATACAAGTAAAAATAAGTAAATAAATAATTCAAAAATAATAAAAAATAAGATCACACTGGCTAAACTCACCAAGTTGCAGGCTTGCTGACAGAAAAAGTTAAGAAAATTTCAAAATTATCTTCATTCTGTTTCTTCTATACAGTTCTGGAGATTAAGTTACCTTAAGCAAGCAGTAACAGACAGTAGAGTGATGGAGGGGGGGAATCACCTCCAAGCCATGTGTCCAGTTAGCAAGGGAATGACAGGAACAATACAAAAAAAAAAAACATGGCCGGTCTTAGAATTCCTACATATAACCAAAACCCCAATATACCAAACCTAAATTTCATAATTAAGAACAATTTACACAAAAATTAGGCAGAAAAGATAAGAACCGAAAAAATAAAATAAAATAAAAATACAAGTAAAAATAAGTAAATAAATAATTCAAAAAAATAATAAAAAAAATAAGATCACACTGGCTAAACTCACCAAGTTGCAGGCTTGCTGACAGAAAAAAGTTAAGAAAATTTCAAAAATTATCTTCATTCTGTTTCTTCTATACAGTTCTGGAGAGATTAAGTTACCTTAAGCAAGCAGTAACAGACAGTAGAGTGATGGAGGGGGGAATCACCTCCAAGCCATGTGTCCAGTTAGCAAGGGAATGACAGAGAACAATAAAAAAAAAAAAACATGGCCGGTCTTAGAATTCCTACATATAACCAAAACCCTAATATACCAAACCTAAATTTCTATAATTAAGAACAATTTACACAAAAATTAGGCAGAAAAGATAAGAACCGAAAAAGAATAAATAAATAAAAATACAAGTAAAAAATAAGTAAATAAATAATTCAAAAATAATAAAAAATAAGATCACACTGGCTAACTCACCAGTTGCAGGCTTGCTGACAGAAAAAAAAGTTAAGAAAATTTCAAAATTATCTTCATTCTGTTTCTTCTATACAGTTCTGGAGAGATTAAGTTACCTTTTGCCACAGTAACAGACAGTAGAGTGATGGAGGGGGGAATCACCTCCAAGCCATGTGTCCAGTTAGCAAGGGAATGACAGAGAACAATAAAAAAAAAAAAAAACATGGCCGGTCTTAGAATTCCTACATATAACCAAAACCCTAATATACCAAACCTAAATTTCTATAATTAAGAACAATTTACACAAAAATTAGGCAGAAAAGATAAGAACCGAAAAAGAATAAAATAAAATAAAAAATACAAGTAAAAATAAGTAAATAAATAATTCAAAAATAATAAAAAATAAGATCACACTGGCTAAACTCACTGGGTTGCAGGCTTGCTGACAGAAAAAGTTAAGAAAATTTCAAATTATCTTCATTCTGTTTCTTCTATACAGTTCTGGAGAGATTAAGTTACCTTAAGCAAGCAGTAACAGACAGTAGAGTGATGGAGGGGGGAATCACCTCCAAGCCATGTGTCCAGTTAGCAAGGGAATGACAGAGAACAATAAAAAAAAAAAAAAACATGGCCGGTCTTAGAATTCCTACATATAACCAAAACCCTAATATACCAAACCTTAAATTTCATAATTAAGAACAATTTACACAAAAATTAGGCAGAAAAGATAAGAACCGAAAAAGAATAAAATAAAAATAAAAAATACAAGTAAAAATAAGTAAATAAATAATTCAAAATAATAAAAAATAAGATCACACTGGCTAAACTCACCAAGTTGCAGGCTTGCTGACAGAAAAAAGTTAAGAAAATTTCAAAAATTATCTTCATTCTGTTTCTCTTTCTCTAAGAAGGTTCTGGAGAGATTAAGTTACCTTAAGCAAGCAGTAACAGACAGTAGAGTGATGGAGGGGGGAATCACCTCCAAGCCATGTGTCCAGTTAGCAAGGGAATGACAGAGAACAATAAAAAAAAAAAAAAACATGGCCGGTCTTAGAATTCCTACATATAACCAAAACCCTAATATACCAAACCTAAATTTACAATTAAGAACAATTTAAGGCTAAAAATTAGGCAGAAAAGATAAGAACCGAAAAAAGAATAAAATAAAATAAAAATACAAGTAAAAATAAGTAAATAAATAATTCAAAAAATAATAAAAAATAAGATCACACTGGCTAAACTCACCAAGTTGCAGGCTTGCTGACAGAAAAAAGTTAAGAAAATTTCAAAAATTATCTTCATTCTGTTTCTTCTATACAGTTCTGGAGAGTTCTGGAGAGATTAAGTTACCTTAAGCAAGCAGTAACAGACAGTAGTGTGATGGAGGGGGGAATCACTCCAAGCCATGTGTCCAGTTAGCAAGGGAATGACAGAGAACAATAAAAAAAAAAAAACATGGCCGGTCTTAGAATTCCTACATATAACCAAAACTTAATATACCAAACCTAAATTTCATAATTAAGAACAATTTACACAAAAATTAGGCAGAAAAGATAAGAACCGAAAAAGAATAAAATAAAATAAAAAATAATACAAGTAAAAATAAGTAAATAAATAATTCAAAAATAATAAAAAATAAGATCACACTGGCTAAACTCACCAAGCCAGCTTCGACAGAAAAAAAGTTAAGAAAATTTCAAAATTATCTTCATTCTGTTTCTTCTATACAGTTCTGGAGAGTTCTGAGATTAAGTTACCTTAAGCAAGCAGTAACAGACAGTAGTGTGATGGAGGGGGGAATCACCTCCAAGCCATGTGTCCAGTTAGCAAGGGAATGACAGAGAACAATAAAAAAAAAAAACATGGCCGGTCTTAGAATTCCTACATATAACCAAAACCCTAATATTTTAAAACCTAAATTTCATAATTAAGAACAATTTACACAAAAATTAGGCAGAAAAGATAAGAACCGAAAAAGAATAAAATAAAATAAAATACAAGTAAAAATAAGTAAATAAATAATTCAAAAAATAATAAAAATAAGATCACACTGGCTAAACTCACCAAGTTGCAGGCTTGCTGACAGAAAAAAGTTAAGAAAATTTCAAAAATTATCTTCATTCTGTTTCTTCTATACAGTTCTGGAGAGATTAAGTTACCTTAAGCAAGCAGTAACAGACAGTAGAGTGATGGAGGGGGGAATCACCTCCAAGCCATGTGTCCAGTTAGCAAGGGAATGACAGAGAACAATAAAAAAAAAAAAAACATGGCCGGTCTTAGAATTCCTACATATAACCAAAACCCTAATATACCAAACCTAAATTTCATAATTAAGAACAATTTACACAAAAATTAGGCAGAAAAGATAAGAACCGAAAAAGAATAAAATAAAATAAAAATATAAGTAAAAATAAGTAAATAAATAATTCAAAAAATAATAAAAAATAAGATCACACTGGCTAAACTCACCAAGTTGCAGGCTTGCTGACAGAAAAAAGTTAAGAAAATTTCAAAATTATCTTCATTCTGTTTCTTCTATACAGTTCTGGAGAGATTAAGTTACCTGGCAAGCAGTAACAGACAGTAGAGTGATGGAGGGGGGAATCACTCCAAGCCATGTGTCCAGTTAGCAAGGGAATGACAGAGAACAATAAAAAAAAAAAAAACATGGCCGGTCTTAGAATTCCTACATATAACCAAAACCCTAATATACCAAACCTAAATTTCATAATTAAGAACAATTTACACAAAAATTAGGCAGAAAAGATAAGAACCGAAAAAGAATAAAATAAAATAAAAAATACAAGTAAAAATAAGTAAATAAATAATTCAAAAAATAATAAAAAATAAGATCAATACTGGCTAAACTCACCAAGTTGCAGGCTTGCTGACAGAAAAAAGTTAAGAAAATTTAAAATTATCTTCATTCTGTTTCTTCTATACAGTTCTGGGAGAGATTAAGGTTTTAAGCAAGCAGTAACAGAAAGTAGAGTGATGGAGGGGGAATCACCTCCAAGCCATGTGTCCAGTTAGCAAGGGAATGACAGAGAACAATAAAAAAAAAAAAAAACATGGCCGGTCTTAGAATTCCTACATATAACCAAAACCCTAATATACCAAACCTAAATTTCATAATTAAGAACAATTTACACAAAAATTAGGCAGAAAAGATAAGAACCGAAAAAGAAATAAAATAAAATAAAAATACAAGTAAAAAATAAGTAAATAAATAATTCAAAAAATAATAAAAAATAAGATCACACTGGCTAAACTCACCAAGCTGCAGGCTTGCTGACAGAAAAAAGTTAAGAAAATTTCAAAAATTATCTTCATTCTGTTTCTATACAGTTCTGGAGAGTTCTGGAGAGATTAAGTTACTCTTAAGCAAGCAGTAACAGACAGTAGTGTGATGGAGGGGGGAATCACCTCCAAGCCATGTGTCCAGTTAGCAAGGGAATGACAGAGAACAATAAAAAAAAAAAAACATGGCCGGTCTTAGAATTCCTACATATAACCAAAACTTAATATACCAAACCTAAATTTCATAATTAAGAACAATTTACACAAAAATTAGGCAGAAAGATAAGAACCGAAAAAGAATAAAATAAAATAAAATAAGTAAAAATAAGTAAATAAATAATTCAAAAAATAATAAAAAATAAGATCACACTGGCTAAACTCACCAAGTTGCAGGCTTGCTGACAGAAAAAGTTAAGAAAATTTCAAAAATTATCTTCATTCTGTTTCTTCTATACAGTTCTGGGAGAGTTCTGGAGAGATTAAGTTACCTTAAGCAAGCAGTAACAGACAGTAGTGTGATGGAGGGGGGAATCACCTCCAAGCCATGTGTCCAGTTAGCAAGGGAATGACAGAGAACAATAAAAAAAAAAAAACATGGCCGGTCTTAGAATTCCTACATATAACCAAAACCCCAATATGCCAAACCTAAATTTCATAATTAAGAACAATTTACACAAAAATTAGGCAGAAAAGATAAGAACCGAAAAAGAATAAAATAAAATAAAATACAAGTAAAAATAAGTAAATAAATAATTCAAAAATAATAAAAAATAAGATCACACTGGCTAAACTCACCAAGTTGCAGGCTTGCTGACAGAAAAAAGTTAAGAAATTTCAAAATTATCTTCATTCTGTTTCTTCTATACAGTTCTGGAGAGATTAAGTTACCTTAAGCAAGCAGTAACAGACAGTAGAGTGATGGAGGGGGGAATCACCTCCAAGCCATGTGTCCAGTTAGCAAGGGAATGACAGAGAACAATAAAAAAAAAAACATGGCCGGTCTTAGAATTCCTACATATAACCAAAACCCTAATATACCAAAACCTAAATTTCATAATTAAGAACAATTTACACAAAAATTAGGCAGAAAAGATAAGAACCGAAAAAGAATAAAATAAAATAAAATACAAGTAAAAATAAGTAAATAAATAATTCAAAAAATAATAAAAAAAATAAGATCACACTGGCTAAACTCACCAAGTTGCAGGCTTGCTGACAGAAAAAAGTTAAGAAAATTTCAAAATTATCTTCATTCTGTTTCTTCTATACAGTTCTGGAGAGATTAAGTTACCTTAAGCAAGCAGTAACAGACAGTAGAGTGATGGAGGGGGGAATCACCTCCAAGCCATGTGTCCAGTTAGCAAGGGAATGACAGAGAACAATAAAAAAAAAAACATGGCCGGTCTTAGAATTCCTACATATAACCAAAACCCTAATATACCAAACCTAAATTTCATAATTAAGAACAATTTACACAAAAATTAGGCAGAAAAGATAAGAACCGAAAAAGAATAAAATAAAATAAAAATACAAGTAAAAATAAGTAAATAAATAATTCAAAAATAATAAAAAATAAGATCACACTGGCTAAACTCACCAAGTTGCAGGCTTGCTGACAGAAAAAAGTTAAGAAAATTTCAAAAATTATCTTCATTCTGTTTCTTCTAGTGCTAGCCTGGAGAGATTAAGTTACCTTAAGCAAGCAGTAACAGACAGTAGTGTGGATGGAGGGGGGAATCACCTCCAAGCCATGTGTCCAGTTAGCAAGGGAATGACAGAGAACAATAAAAAAAAAAAAAAACATGGCCGGTCTTAGAATTCCTACATATAACCAAACCCTAATATGCCAAACCTAAATTTCATAATTAAGAACAATTTACACAAAAATTAGGCAGAAAAGATAAGAACCGAAAAAGAATAAAATAAAATAAAAATACACAAGTAAAAATAAGTAAATAAATAATTCAAAAAATAATAAAAATAAGATCACACTGGCTAAACTCACCAAATTGCAGGCTTGCTGACAGAAAAAAGTTAAGAAAATTTCAAAAATTATCTTCATTCTGTTTCTTCTATACAGTTCTGGAGAGTTCTGGAGAGATTAAGTTACCTTAAGCAAGCAGTAACAGACAGTAGTGTGATGGAGGGGGGAATCACCTCCAAGCCATGTGTCCAGTTAGCAAGGGAATGACAGAGAACAATAAAAAAAAAAACATGGCCGGTCTTAGAATTCCTACATATAACCAAAAACTCCTAATATACCAAACCTAAATTTCATAATTAAGAACAATTTACACAAAAATTAGGCAGAAAAAGATAAGAACCGAAAAAGAATAAAATAAAATAAAAAATACAAGTAAAAATAAGTAAATAAATAATTCAAAAATAATAAAAATAAGATCACACTGGCTAAACTCACCAAGTTGCAGGCTTGCTGACAGAAAAGCAGAAAATTTCAAAATTATCTTCATTCTGTTTCTTCTATACAGTTCTGGAGAGTTCTGGAGAGTTTGGGTTACCTTAAGCAAGCAGTAACAGACAGTAGTGTGATGGAGTGGGGGAATCACCTCCAAGCCATGTGTCCAGTTAGCAAGGGAATGACAGAGAACAATAAAAAAAAAAAAACATGGTCAGTCTTAGAATTCCTACATATAACCAAAAAAACCCTAATATGCCAAACTGAATTTCATAATTAAGAACAACTTCAGTAAAATTAGGCAGAAAAGATAAGAACCGAAAAAGAATAAAATAAAATAAAAATACAAGTAAAAATAAGTAAATAAATAATTCAAAAATAATAAAAAATAAGATCACACTGGCTAAACTCACCAAGTTGCAGGCTTGCTGACAGAAAAAAGTTAAGAAAATTTCAAAATTATCTTCATTCTGTTTCTTCTATACAGTTCTGGAGAGATTAAGTTACCCAAGCAAGCAGTAACAGACAGTAGAGTGATGGAGGGGGGAATCACCTCCAAGCCATGTCCAGTTAGCAAGGGAATGACAGAGAACAATAAAAAAAAAAAAAAAAACATGGCCGGTCTTAGAATTCCTACATATAACCAAAACCCTAATATACCAAACCTAAATTTCATAATTAAGAACAATTTACACAAAAATTAGGCAGAAAAGATAAGAACCGAAAAGAATAAAATAAAATAAAAAATACAAGTAAAAATAAGTAAATAAATAATTCAAAAAATAATAAAAAATAAGATCACACTGGCTAAACTCACCAAGTTGCAGGCTTGCTGACAGAAAAAAGTTAAGAAAATTTCAAAAATTATCTTCATTCTGTTTCTTCTATACAGTTCTGGAGAGATTGCTTACTCTAAGCAAGCAGTAACAGACAGTAGAGTGATGGAGGGGGGAATCACCTCCAAGCCATGTGTCCAGTTAGCAAGGGAATGACAGAGTAAATTGCCAAAAAAAAAAAAAACATGGCCGGTCTTAGAATTCCTACATATAACCAAAAACCCCAATATACCAAACCTAAATTTCATAATTAAGAACAATTTACACAAAAATTAGGCAGAAAAAGATAAGAACTAAAAAGAATAAAATAAAATAAAAAATAATAAGTAAATAAGTAAATAAATAATTCAAAAAAAATAATAAAAAATAAGATCACACTGGCTAAACCCACTGTATTGCAGGTCACACAGAAAAAAGTTAAGAAAATTTCAAAATTATCTTCATTCTGTTTCTTCTATACAGTTCTGGAGATTAAGTTACCTTAAGCAAGCAGTAACAGACAGTAGAGTGATGGAGGGGGGAATCACCTCCAAGCCATGTGTCCAGTTAGCAAGGGAATGACAGAGAACAATAAAAAAAAAAAAACATGGCCGGTCTTAGAATTCCTACATATAACCAAAACCCTAATATACCAAACCTAAATTTCATAATTAAGAACAATTTACACAAAAATTAGGCAGAAAAGATAAGAACCGAAAAAGAATAAAATAAAATAAAAATACAAGTAAAAATAAGTAAATAAATAATTCAAAAATAATAAAAAATAAGATCAATATCACAAACTCACCAAGTTGCAGGCTTGCTGACAGAAAAAAGTTAAGAAAATTTCAAAATTATCTTCATTTCCCTCCTGTTTCTCTATGTTGGTTCTGAGAGTTCTGAGGAGATTGTTATCTTTTTAATAAATAGTAAAACAGACAAAGAAAGAAAAGGATGAGGGGGAACTACCCCAGCCATGTCCATGGCAGGAAACACAGAGAACACAAAAAAAAAAACATGACCGGTCTTAGAATTCCTGCCATGTAACCAAAACCCCAATATGCCGAAACCTAAATTTCATAATTAAGAACAATTTAGCACAAAAAAATTAGGCAGAAAAGATAAGAACCGAAAAAAGAATAAAATAAAATAAAAATAAAAGTAAAAATAAGTAAATAAATACTTCAAAAAATAATAAAAATAAGATCACAATTGGCTAAACTCACCAAGTTGCAGGCTTGCTGACAGAAAAGTTAAGAAAATTTCAAAAATTATCTTCATTCTGTTTCTTCTACAGTTCTGGAGAGTTCCAAGAGATTAAGTTACCTTAAGCAAGCAGTAACAGACAGTAGTGTGATGGAGGGGGAATCACCTCCAAGCCATGTGTCCAGTTAGCAAGGAATGACAGGAACAATAAAAAAAAAAAACATGGCCGGTCTTAGAATTCCTACATATAACCAAAACCCTAATATGCCAAACCTAAATTTCATAATTAAGAACAATTTACACAAAAATTAGGCAGAAAAGATAAGAACCGAAAAGAATAAAATAAAATAAAAAATACAAGTAAAAATAAGTAAATAAATAATTCAAAAAATAATAAAAATAAGATCACACTGGCTAAACTCACCAAGCTGCAGGCTTGCTGACAGAAAAAAGTTAAGAAAATTTCAAAAATTATCTTCATTCTTGTTTCTTCTATACAGTTCTGGAGAGATTAAGTTACCTTAAGCAAGCAGTAACAGACAGTAGAGTGATGGAGGGGGGAATCACCTCCAAGCCATGTGTCCAGTTAGCAAGGGAATGACAGAGAACAATAAAAAAAAAAACATGGCCGGTCTTAGAATTCCTAAGCATATAACCAAAACCTCTAATATACCAAACCTAAATTTCATAATTAAGAACAATTTACACAAAAATTAGGCAGAAAAGATAAGAACCGAAAAAGAATAAAATAAAATAAAAAATACAAGTAAAAATAAGTAAATAAATAATTCAAAAATAATAAAAAATAAGATCACACTGGCTAAACTCACCAAGTTGCAGGCTTGCTGACAGAAAAAGTTAAGAAAATTTCAAAAATTATCTTCATTCTGTTTCTTCTATACAGTTCTGAGAGTTCTGGAGAGATTAAGTTACCTTAAGCAAGCAGTAACAGACAGTAGTGTGATGGAGGGGGGAATCACCCAAGCCATGTGTCCAGTTAGCAAGGGAATGACAGAGAACAATAAAAAAAAAAAACATGGCCGGTCTTAGAATTCCTACATATAACCAAAACCCTAATATGCCAAACCTAAATTTCATAATTAAGAACAATTTACACAAAAATTAGGCAGAAAAGATAAGAACCGAAAAAGAATAAAATAAAATAAAAAATACAAGTAAAAATAAGTAAATAAATAATTCAAAAAATAATAAAAAATAAGATCACACTGGCTAAACTCACCAAGTTGCAGGCTTGCTGACAGAAAAAAGTTAAGAAAATTTCAAAAATTATCTTCATTCTGTTTCTTCTATACAGTTCTGGAGAGATTAAGTTACCCAAGCAAGCAGTAACAGACAGTAGAGTGATGGAGGGGGGAATCACCTCCAAGCCATGTGTCCAGTTAGCAAGGGAATGACAGAGAACAATAAAAAAAAAAAAACATGGCCGGTCTTAGAATTCCTACATATAACCAAAACCCTAATATACCAAACCTAAATTTCATAATTAAGAACAATTTACACAAAAATTAGGCAGAAAAGATAAGAACCGAAAAAGAATGAAATAAAATAAAAAATACAAGTAAAAAATAAGTAAATAAATAATTCAAAAAATAATAAAAAATAAGATCACACTGGCTAAACTCACCATTGCAGGCTTGCTGACAGAAAAAAGTTAAGAAAATTTCAAAATTATCTTCATTCTGTTTCTTCTATACAGTTCTGGAGAGATTAAGTTACCTTAAGCAAGCAGTAACAGACAGTAGAGTGATGGAGGGGGGAATCACCTCCAAGCCATGTGTCCAGTTAGCAAGGGAACACAGGAGAACAATAAAAAAAAAAAAAAAACATGGCCGGTCTTAGGAATTCCTACATATAACCAAAACCCTAATATACCAAACCTAAATTTCATAATTAAGAACAATTTACACAAAAATTAGGCAGAAAAGATAAGAACCGAAAAAGAATAAAATAAAATAAAAAATACAAGTAAAAATAAGTAAATAAATAATTCAAAAATAATAAAAATAAGATCACACTGGCTAAACTCACCAAGTTGCAGGCTTGCTGACAGAAAAAAGTTAAGAAAATTTCAAAAATTATCTTCATTCTGTTTCTTCTATACAGTTCTGGAGAGATTAAGTTACCTTAAGCAAGCAGTAACAGACAGTAGAGTGATGGAGGGGGGGAATCACTCCCCAAGCCATGTGTCCAGTTAGCAAGGGAATGACAGAGAACAATAAAAAAAAAAACATGGCCGGTCTTAGAATTCCTACATATAACCAAAACCCTAATATACCAAAAACCTAAATTTCATAATTAAGAACAATTTACACAAAAATTAGCAGAAAAGATAAGAACCGAAAAAGAATAAAATAAAATAAAAAATACAAGTAAAAATAAGTAAATAAATAATTCAAAAAATAATAAAAATAAGATCACACTGGCTAAACTCACCAAGTTGCAGGCTTGCTGACAGAAAAAAAGTTAAGAAAATCCCCTCAAAATTATCTTCATTCTGTTTCTTCTATACAGTTCTGGAGAGATTAAGTTACCTTAAGCAAGCAGTAACAGACAGTAGAGTGATGAGGGGGAATCACCTCCAAGCCATGTGTCCAGTTAGCAAGGGAATGACAGAGAACAATAAAAAAAAAAAAAAACATGGCCGGTCTTAGAATTCCTACATATAACCAAAACCCTAATATACCAAACCTAAATTTCATAATTAAGAACAATTTACACAAAAATTAGGCAGAAAAGATAAGAACCGAAAAAGAATAAAATAAAAATAAAAAATACAAGTAAAAATAAGTAAATAAATAATTCAAAAAATAATAAAAAATAAGATCATACCTGGCCAAGTTGCAGGCTTGCTGACAGAAAAAAGTTAAGAAAATTTCAAAATTATCTTCATTCTGTTTCTTCTATACAGTTCTGGAGAGTTCTGGAGAGATTAAGTTACCTTACAAGCAGTAACAGACAGGTAGTGTGATGGAGGGGGGAATCACCTCCAAGCCATGTGTCCAGTTAGCAAGGAACAGAGAACAATAAAAAAAAAAAAAAACATGGCCGGTCTTAGAATTCCTACATATAACCAAAACCCTAATATACCAAACCCAAATTTCATAATTAAGAACAATTTACACAAAAATTAGCAGAAAAGATAAGAACCGAAAAAGAATAAAATAAAATAAAATACAAGTAAAAATAAGTAAAATAAATAATTCAAAAATAGTAATAAAAAATAAGATCACACTGGCTAAACTCACCAAGTTGCAGGCTTGCTGACAGAAAAAGTTAAGAAAATTTCAAAATTATCTTCATTCTGTTTCTTCTATACAGTTCTGGAGAGTTCTGGAGAGATTAAGTTACCTTAAGCAAGCAGTAACAGACAGTAGTGTGATGGAGGGGGGAATCACCTCCAAGCCATGTGTCCAGTTAGCAAGGGAATGACAGAGAACAATAAAACATGGCCGGTCTTAGAATTTCTAAGCATATAACCAAAACCCTAATATGCCAAACCTAAATTTCATAATTAAGAACAATTTACACAAAAATTAGGCAGAAAAGATAAGAACCGAAAAAGAATAAAATAAAATAAAAATACAAGTAAAATAAGTAAATAAATAATTCAAAAATAATAAAAAATAAGATCACACTGGCTAAACTCACCAAGTTGCAGGCTTGCTGACAGAAAAAGTTAAGAAAATTTCAAAAATTATCTTCATTCTGTTTCTTCTATACAGTTCTGGAGAGATTAAGTTACCTTAAGCAAGCAGTAACAGACAGTAGAGTGATGGAGGGGGGAATCACCTCCAAGCCATGTGTCCAGTTAGCAAGGGAATGACAGAGAACAATAAAAAAAAAAAAACATGGCCGGTCTTAGAATTCCTACATATAACCAAAACCCTAATATACCAAACCTAAATTTCATAATTAAGAACAATTACACAAAACTAGGCAGAAAAGATAAGAACCGAAAAAGAATAAAATAAAAAATAAAAAATACAAGTAAAAATAAGTAAATAAATAATTCAAAAATAATAAAAAATAAGATCACACTGGCTAAACTCACCAATATTGCAGGCTTGCTGACAGAAAAAAGTTAAGAAAATTTCAAAAATTATCTTCATTCTGTTTCTTCTATACAGTTCTGGAGAGATTAAGTTACCTTAAGCAAGCAGTAACAGACAGGTGGGGAGGATGGAGGGGGGAATCACCTCCAAGCCATGTGTCCAGTTAGCAAGGGAATGACAGAGAACAATAAAAAAAAAAAAACATGGCCGGTCTTAGAATTCCTACATATAACCAAAACCCTAATATACCAAACCTAAATTTCATAATTAAGAACAATTTACACAAAAATTAGGCAGAAAAGATAAGAACCGAAAAAGAATAAAATAAAATAAAAATACAAGTAAAAATAAGTAAATAAATAATTCAAAAAATAATAAAAAATAAGATCACACTGGCTAAACTCACCAAGTTGCAGGCTTGCTGACAGAAAAAAGTTAAGAAAATTTCAAAAATTATCTTCATTCTGTTTCTTCTATACAGTTCTGGAGAGATTAAGTTACCTTAAGTAAGCAGTAACAGACAGTAGAGTGATGGAGGGGGGAATCACCTCCAAGCCATGTGTCCAGTTAGCAAGGGAATGACAGAGAACAATAAAAAAAAAAAAAACATGGCCGGTCTTAGAATTCCTACATATAACCAAAAACCCTAATATACCAAACCTAAATTTCATAATTAAGAACAATTTACACAAAAATTAGGCAGAAAAGATAAGAACCGAAAAGAATAAAATAAAATAAAAATACAAGTAAAAATAAGTAAATAAATAATTCAAAAAAATAATAAAAAATAAGATCACACTGGCTAAACTACCATTGCAGGCTTGCTGACAGAAAAAAGTTAAGAAAATTTCAAAAATTATCTTCATTCTGTTTCTTCTATACAGTTCTGGAGAGATTAAGTTACCTTAAGCAAGCAGTAACAGACAGTAGAGGATGGAGGGGGAATCACCTCCAAGCCATGTGTCCAGTTAGCAAGGGAATGACAGAGAACAATAAAAAAAAAAAAAAACATGGCCGGTCTTAGAATTCCTACATATAACCAAAACCCTAATATACCAAACCTAAATTTCATAATTAAGAACAATTTACACAAAAATTAGGCAGAAAAGATAAACCGAAAAAGAATAAAATAAAATAAAAAATACAAGTAAAAAATAAGTAAATAAATAATTCAAAAAATAATAAAAAATAAGATCACACTGGCTAAACTCACCAAGTTGCAGGCTTGCTGACAGAAAAAAGTTAAGAAAAATTTCAAAATTATCTTCATTCTGTTTCTTCTATACAGTTCTGGAGAGTTCTGGAGAGATTAAGTTACCTTAAGCAAGCAGTAACAGACAGTAGGATGGAGGGGGGAATCAATTTCAAGCCATGTGTCCAGTTAGCAAGGGAATGACAGAGAACAATAAAAAAAAAAAAAACATGGCCGGTCTTAGAATTCCTACATATAACCAAAACCCTAATATACCAAACCTAAATTTCATAATTAAGAACAATTTACACAAAAATTAGGCAGAAAAGATAAGAACCGAAAAAGAATAAAATAAAATAAAAAATACAAGTAAAAAATAAGTAAATAAATAATTCAAAAAATAATAAAAAATAAGATCACACTGGCTAAACTCACCAAGTTGCAGGCTTGCTGACAGAAAAAAGTTAAGAAAATTTCAAAATTATCTTCATTCTGTTTCTTCTATACAGTTCTGAGAGATTAAGTTACCTTAAGCAAGCAGTAACAGACAGTAGAGTGATGGAGGGGAATCACCTCCAAGCCATGTGTCCAGTTAGCAAGGGAATGACAGAGAACAATAAAAAAAAAAAACATGGCCGGTCTTAGAATTCCTACATATAACCAAAACCCTAATATACCAAACCTAAATTTCATAATTAAGAACAATTTACACAAAAATTAGCAGAAAAGATAAGAACCGAAAAAGAATAAAATAAAATAAAAAATACAAGTAAAAATAAGTAAATAAATAATTCAAAAAATAATAAAAATAAGATCACACTGGCTAAACTCACCAAGTTGCAGGCTTGCTGACAGAAAAAAAAAAAAGTTAAGAAAATTTCAAAATTATCTTCATTCTGTTTCTTCTATACAGTTCTGGAGAGTTCTGGAGAGATTAAGTTACCTTAAGCAAGCAGTAACAGACAGTAGTGTGATGGAGGGGGGGGAATCACCTCCAAGCCATGTGTCCAGTTAGCAAGGGAATGACAGAGAACAATAAAAAAAAAAAAAAACATGGCCGGTCTTAGAATTCCTACATATAACCAAACCCTAATATACCAAACCTAAATTTCATAATTAAGAACAATTTACACAAAAATTAGAAAAGAAAAGATAAGAACCGAAAAAGAATAAAATAAAATAAAAAATACAAGTAAAAATAAGTAAATAAATAATTCAAAAATAATAAAAAATAAGATCACACTGGCTAAACTCACCAAGTTGCAGGCTTGCTGACAGAAAAAAGTTAAGAAAATTTCAAAAATTATCTTCATTCTGTTTCTTCTATACAGTTCTGGAGAGTTCTGGAGAGATTAAGTTACCTTAAGCAAGCAGTAACAGACAGTAGTGTGATGGAGGGGGGAATCACCTCCAAGCCATGTGTCCAGTTAGCAAGGGAATGACAGAGAACAATAAAAAAAAAAAAACATGGCCGGTCTTAGAATTCCTACATATAACCAAAACCCTAATATGCCAAACCTAAATTTCATAATTAAGAACAATTTACACAAAAATTAGGCAGAAAAGATAAGAACCGAAAAAAGAATAAAATAAAATAAAAATACAAGTAAAAATAAGTAAATAAATAATTCAAAAAATAATAAAAATAAGATCACACTGGCTAAACTCACCAAGTTGCAGGCTTGCTGACAGAAAAAAGTTAAGAAAATTTCAAAAAATTATCTTCATTCTGTTTCTTCTATACAGTTCTGGAGAGATTAAGTTACCTTAAGCAAGCAGTAACAGACAGTAGTGTGATGGAGGGGGGAATCACCTCCAAGCCATGTGTCCAGTTAGCAAGGGAATGACAGAGAACAATATACAAACACAAAAAGAAATTCTTACTACGTTACATAATAATCTGGCTAAGAACATACTTCGGTCTATTTGCATTGTTCGAACGACTGCCCCCATCTTTGTTATCATTTCGTCACGACGTTTCGGCCGTTGTACACTCCGGCTTTCTTCAGGTTATTCGAATTTCGCATTAACATCGGGACGTTCTTCGAAAGAGGTTCAACACTTTGCAGATAGCTCTTCCGAGTAAGTCCTACCATAGAAGATGAAATGACTAAGGATTACGTGTGCACCATCTCATGCAGCTGCGATAAGAAGTATGAAGGAGAAATGAGCCCTCCCTTCAGTTAAGGCTGCAAGAACACGAAGGGAAATAGAAATATCAGGCATGGCTGACCACATGTAGAGGGGAAAGGGAGATCACCATTCCTTTTGAGATGAAGTTGAAATAATAGATAGTGAGCACCACCAGAAATTACGAAAACTTAAAAAATAGCGAATATGCTGAACTAGAAAAATCTCCTAAGCCGGCCAAGCATAGGAATTAATACAATATGGGAACCAGTGACACGTCGTACTAGAGAAAAGTAATTACAAACATCAACATTGTTATATGAGCTCTGGTAAAAAATATTATTACTTATGGTTTATAAGTCCCAAAACACCATACACTAAACTCCGTATTGCCCAGAAGATAAAAGCGTTAGTTCGATCAAATGACTTGACCCAAATAATTGTGAGTTCAATTAAAAAAACCTTTCAGAAATATAGACATATCTTGAAGAAGCGTATAATGGCCGAAACGACGGCCATTATGTTATGGCAACAAAGATGAGGATAACAGTCTGAACAATATAGTGTAAATAATTACAATACCTGATTTCATATATATAGACAAATACGTCGATCTATACTGATGATATAGTTTATAGGTGAACTTCAAAACATCTGGATCACGAGAACTTAGCAAGTGATATTTCCTCTGACTTAGCCCTGGTAGTTCAAAGGCAGGTGGAGAACTGGTTTGTAAAATTCAATATTTCCAAGAGCAAACTAGTCATATTCCACCACCAGCGATATATAATGATGGATCCGTGTTTTCTTAACGAGGATTTTGTTCTGGAACGTCTACTGGGACACAAGTTTGGACTTTGAGTGGAACACATATATACGATCTCTTGCTAAAGACGTTAGGAAAGTGATTGGTTCATGATACCACTCAAATAAGTATCTGGATCCTGATATACTGTATCTTTTATAAGACATAAACGGAATATTGCTGCCATATCTGGGCTGGAGCTGTCCAGTCTTCATTTCCTAGCTTTGCCAAACTTTGAGCTCACCTTAATATTGTAATATAATAATCTGGCCCGGCCGAAGAAGGCCGATGAAGCGTGGGCGTTCCCGGTTGATGAAAAGTAGCGGATGTCACTTTGACCCTATTTCCGGCAGAGCGGAAATAGACAGGGTCTCTGAGAATTTACGTAGGCGTCGCGTAGGCGTCGCGTAGGCGTCGCGTGATCAAGAAAAACCGGAAGAAACAATTTCCGCTTTTGGAAGATATATAAAGACTGCGAAAAACACAGTCTTGAGAATCAGTTTTGAGTCTCCAGCCTCGACAGTAGAAGAGAAGTCGAGTCACAGTCGAAGTCAGAAGTCGAAACAGAGAAGTCGAAGAAGTCAGTCTCGACAGACAAGTCTCGAGAAGTGGAAGAAGAAGTAGACGAGTAAGCAGAGAGAAGTACACTCCCATCGTCACCCCTGTCAACCTTGAAAGAGCGCTCTCTCACTCCTGCCACTAGGCCACACGGTCCATCGTCGTCAATAAAAAATATAAGTCATATATTTTTATATACACCCGTGTTTGTTATTTGTCGCTATATAACAATATGCACAATCACATGACAGGACTTTTTATGACATACAAGAATACGTCACACTCTCGTTAGAAGAAGATCGATTTGCATTGCATTTAAATGTTAGAAGGTCAAAGTTGACAAGAAAGCAGAAGAGAGTTCAAGGGGCGAGAATAAACTGTAAAAGATTTTAAATATAAAAAATGCACACACACACACACATATGCGTGACTCTTCAGAAATGAATTGGTTTCGTTCGGTGACTGGCGTGTGTATACACTGCTTATATACAACACGTTAACATTTCCCTTCTCTGATTCCATGCGCCTATGGCTTAGGTAGTAGCGACACCGACTGACACCAAATCAGTCGAGTTTCGATCCCGGCCAGAAACAAGTGGATGTGTCTAGTCGCACTGATGAGCTGTGATACAGCGAAACAGGTTTGTATGTGGATGACTAATATATATATATTTTGAGAAGATGCTAAAAAGAATAAAAAATCAAAATAAGTAGATTGAATGTTGGAAGAAAGGCCGGAAACCAAATACCTTCGATTCGGTCAACGTTCATTTGATGAAGTTCAGAATTATTTAAACAATTTTTTATGTTACATATATAACCATACTTTTTGGTATGTGCAGGTTATAGTATAAGAAATCATAAGACGTAACGAATTATGTGACGTATTTACTTAATAAATTCTTCCAATGAGAGGAATTCTAAAAATACCTCTTTGAAAAATTTATTCTGCGTGTAGAACCTTTTTACAGCGACAATGTATTTTATATTCTGTCTGATGTTAAATTACATATCCGCTTTCTCGATTCACGATTGGAGGTTCCGTTTTACAGTCAGATGGAATATATTTTGTTGGGGTTATCGAGAGGTTGGCACAGGAGGCAAAACAGCTTTGTGCTTACATTTGTTTGATGGTCAAAATTGGGGGAGGAGATAAAAAATGCCAACAAGTTATAGTTGTAGGAACTAATATACAGTGTTCTCGTCTTTTATCGGGCAGACTTTCGGCCAAATATCGGGATTCAGCGTGTTTTTCTAGTTATGCGCGCACAGTGATGATAATCATAGGAAGGTGAGAGGAAATAGCAGACAGAATGATAAGGTATTGCTATAGTAAGAGAAAAATATAGGGAATGAGATGGGAGAGGAAGATTTAGGAAGGAAAATGAAAGTAGAGAGAATGTGAGAGAAAATGAAGAAGTCAGACAATAATTCAAGAGAAAATGTAGAAAAAGAAAGAAAAAGAAAGAAAAGTTGGCGACGAAGAAGTAGAAAGAAAAAGAAAGAAAAAGAAAGAAAAAGAAAGGAAATGAGAAAAAAAGAAAGCAACACAAGAAAAATAAAAAAATTTGGAAGAAAAAACCCAGAAATCAAAACAGAACAAAAAGCAAATTTTAAAGCTTGCAAAGAGGCTAAAATGGAGACATTAAAACTGTTGTGGATCCCAGAAATGGGGCCCGCGTAAATAAATAAACGACCAGTAATTGAGATAGAAAATAAGTGTATTAACGTAAGGATACAGACTTGAAGGAAGGTTAGCAGTTCAGAAATGCAGGTTAGTAAAAAGTGTATGTACAAGTCTCTGGAAGTGAAGCCGTAGTATATTGAAAATGTCCGCGTCGGAAGCTGACGGGTACTGCGTAATAATCTTCTCGATGAGTGGAGCACAGAGCTACTAGGAACAACTGGTGATATTCTCTCGTCTCGCTTCTATAGCAGTAGTATAAGTATACTCTGGAGGAATCTATCTTTATGAAAATGGAAAACACCACAATAAAAACAAGACAATAAACACCATAATAAAAACAAAAAAAGACAATTAAGTCAAGAGGAGGAAGGAAAAGGTGAAAGAAAGATTACTGACAATGACAGAAAAAAAGCTGGAAAAAAAAGAAAATAGATAGAATTATAATTTCAGGAAACAGCAAAAAGCACGGTAAAAAAACATGAAAAAAGAAAGAAAGAAAGAAAGAAAGAAAGAAAGAATAAAAAGAAAGAAAAAACTGGAGTAGTAGGAAACAGTAATAAACAGAAAGAAAGAAAGAAAGAAAGAAAGAAAGAAAGAAAGAAAGAAAGAAAGAAAGAAAGAAAAAACTGTAGTAGTAGGAAACAGTAACAGAAAGAAACAGTAAAAGAAAGAAAGAAAGAAAGAAAGAAAGAAAGAAAAAACTGTAGTAGTAGGAAACAGTAACAGAAAGAAACAGTAAAAGAAAGAAAGAAAGAAAGAGAGAAAGAAAGAAAGAAATTTAATAGCAAGAAATAGGAAAAGAAAAAAAAGAAAGATAGAAGAAATCTAATTATGGGAAACAGTAAAATAAAGAACAGTAACAGCAGAAAACAGTAAAAGAAAGAAAGAAAGAAAGAAAGAAAGAAAGAACTGTGAAAACAGAAATCTGTAAAAGAAAGAAAAACCTGTTATAGCGAAAAACGGTGCAAAAAACAAAAAAACATGAAACAAAGAAATGTAATAGCAATAAATAATAAAAGAAACAAACAAATAATACAGGAAACGCTGTTATAACAAAAATCATAAAAGAAAGAGAGAAAGAGTAAAAGAAAGAAAGAAAGAAAGAATTGTAAAGGCAGAAAATACTAAAAAGACAAAAACAGTCAAAGAAAGACGAAAATAGTAAAAGAAAGAAAAGCGAAAGAATAAAGAAAGAATCGTAAAAGTAGAAAACACTAAGAGTAAGACAAAAACAGTAAAAGAAAGAAGAATAATAAAAGAAAGAAAGAAAGAAAGAAGGAAAGAAAAAGAAAGAAAGAAAGAATCGTAAAAGCAGAAGACACTAAAATAAAAACAAAAGCCGTCAAAAAAAGAACAAAAGAGTAAAAGAAAGAAAGAAGCAAACGAGGAAAGAGTGAAAGAAAGAAAAAAGAATTGTAAAAGCAGAAAACACTAAAAACAGACAAAAGCAGTCAAAGAAAGAACAAAAGAAAGAAGGAAAGAAAGAAAGAAAGAAAGAAAGAAAGAAAAAAAAGAAAAATTGTAAAAGCAGAAAGCACTAAAGGCAAAAGAAAAAAAGTCAAAGACAAAAACAGTCGAAGAAAAAATTAAAAAAGAAAGAATGAAAGGACTGTAATAACAAAAATTTGTAAAAAAATGAACTGTTATAGCAGAAAAGAGTAAAAGAAAAAATAGAAGAATTAAATAAAGAGTGAAAAAAGGACTGTACTAACAGAAAACTTTAAAAAAATAGGAAAAAAGAAAGAAATGTAACAGCAGGAAGCGGTAACAGAAAGATAGAAACAGTAAAAGAAAGTAAGGAAAGAATTATAATAATAAGAATCTGGAAAAGAAAGAGAACTTTAACAGAAGGAAACACTAGAAAAAATGCAAGAAAGATTTGTAGTCGTAGAAAACTGTAATATGAAGAAAGAAATATTAAAGAACGGTAATAATATAAAACAGTAAAAGAAAAAAAGAAAAACTGTAGTAGGAAACATTAATAGAAAGAAACAGCAACAGAAGGAAAGAAAGAAAAAACTGTAGTAGGAGAAAACAGTAATAGAAAGAAAGAAAGAAAGAAAGAAAGAACTGTAGTAGTAGGAAGCAGTAATAGAAAGAAACAGTAAAGAAAGAAAGAAAGAAAGAAAGAAAGAAAGAAAGAAAGAAAAAACTGTAGTAGCAGGAAACAGTAATAGAAAGAAAGAAAGAAAGAAAGAAAGAAAGAAAAAACTGTAGTAGTAGGAAACAGTAATAAAAAGAAAGAAAGAAGAAAGAAAGAAAGAAAGAACTGTAGTAGGAGAAAACAGTAAAAGAAAGAAAGAAAGAATAAAAAGAAAGAAAAAACTGTAGTAGTAGGAAACAGTAACAGAAAGAAACAGTAAAAGAAAGAAAGAAAGAAAGAAAGAAAGAAAGAATAAAAAGAAAGAATGAACTGTAGCAGTAGGAAACAGTAATAGAAAGAAACAGTAAAAGAAAGAAAGAAAGAAAGAAAAAAGAAAAAAGATTTGTAGTAGTAGGAAACAGTAATCGAAAGAAACAGTAAAAGAAAGAAAGAAACACTAAAAGACAGAAAGAAAGAAAGAAAGAAAGAAAGAAAGAAAGAAAAAACTGTAGTAGTAGGAAACAGTAATAGAAAGAAAGAAAGAAAGAAAGAAAGAAAGAAAGAAATAAAAAACTGTAGTAGTAGGAAACAGTAATAAAAAGAAAGAAAGAAGAAAGAAAGAAAGAACTGTAGTAGGAGAAAACAGTAAAAGAAAGAAAGAAAGAATAAAAAGAAAGAAAAAACTGTAGTAGTAGGAAACAGTAACAGAAAGAAACAGTAAAAGAAAGAAAGAAAGAAAGAAAGAAAGAAAGAATAAAAAGAAAGAATGAACTGTAGCAGTAGGAAACAGTAATAGAAAGAAACAGTAAAAGAAAGAAAGAAAGAAAGAAAGAAAAAAGAAAAAAGATTTGTAGTAGTAGGAAACAGTAATCGAAAGAAACAGTAAAAGAAAGAAAGAAACACTAAAAGACAGAAAGAAAGAAAGAAAGAAAGAAAGAAAGAAAGAACTGTAGTAGTAGGAAACAGTAATAGAAAGAAACAGTAATAGAAAGAAACAGTAATAGAAAGAAACAGTAAAAGAAAGAATGAAACAGTAAAAGAAAAAAGAAAGAAAGAAATATTTGTAGTTGTAGGAAACAGTATTCGAAAGAAACAGTAAAAGAAAGAAAGAAACACTAAAAGACAGAAAGAAAGAAAGAAAGAAAGAACTGTAGTAGTAGGAAACAGTAATAGAAAGAAACAGTAAAAGAAAGAAAGAAACAGTAAAAGAAAAAAGAAAGAAAGAAATATTTGTAGTTGTAGGAAACAGTAATCGAAAGAAACAGTAAAAGAAAGAAAGAAACACTAAAAGACAGAAAGAAAGAAAGACAGAAAGAAAGAAAGAAAGAAAGAACTGTAGTAGTAGGAAACAGTAATAGAAAGAAACAGTAAAAGAAAGAATGAAACAGTAAAAGAAAAAAAGAAAGAAAGACAGACAGAACTGTCGTAATAGGAACCATAGTAGAAAGGAACGGTAACAGAAAGAAAGAAACAATAAAGAAAGATCGGTAATAACAGAAAATAGTAAAAGAAAGAAAAAAGAATTATTGTAATAGGAAGCAGTAATAGAAAAAAAACTGTAATAAAAAGAAAGAAGCAGTAAAGAAAAAATAATAATAAAGAAAGAAAGAACTCTTATAAAACAATGAAGAAAGACAGAACGAAAGAAAGAAAGAAAGAAAGAAAGAAAGAAAGAGTAAAGCAAATAAAAAGCCAACAAAAAAACTGTAATAGTAGGAAACAGTAAAAGAAAAAGATAATTTTTTAAAAAGATATAATTAACGGACGAAAGAATTGTGATTATAGAAAATAGCAAAATTATGAGAAAAAAATCGAAAGTGTGAATGATAATCGTTGAAGTCTTAAACACACTTCCGTTTAATGACCGTAAATCCATCCGTTACTTCATTAATAATCTTTCTTTTCTCTCTTTGCCAGCGTAAATTTCTCATCAAAAAAATCGTATAAGTTGTGAATTATTTTTCTACATTAGACGTTATCAAATATCAATGGTCTGCCTTATCTAAAAAGGTTGCATATCACTTCTTTCGTACACTCGATTTGACCCTTCTTGGCCAGTCGTAAATCACGCCAGCTAGTTAGCGTTTTATCACTTCCTAATCTTATTGGCCGAGTTTAATTGTGCGCGGCCATTTTTATGTTTACCAGGCACAATAGGATGCAGAAACTGATAATGTCATCAAATATCACTGCTGAGCGCCTCATACTTGAGGCCTTGTGCCAAATCTAGGTTCTGCATAGTAAATATTTGAAGTGTCTCGGTGTGAGCTCATGGACAGCGAGATTGAGCGTTTCGCAACTGTGGTTTTGTATCTGCAGCAGGCTAAGCTTAGTGAAAGAAAAAACTAATATCAAAAGAAAAAGAAATACGGTTATCGAAACAAAAAGATAAATAATTCTACAAAAGAGAAAAACTTACGCCATTAATTTGATAGGACGAAACAGCCGTTTCTCATAAAGAACTAGATGATAAAGCCATTAAAAGAATCATCCATTGAAGAGTTACGTATTAAGTTTTTTCTTAAAGTAATATCACACTGTTTTATTTTTCTTCTTCTTCTTCTTCTATGTGCAACGTCCCATCAGGACGTAGGCAATCATAGCCCCCAACATCCTCCTATCCCTTGTAGTTCTTAACACTCTTTTTCTTGTTACCCCTCCCAATCCCTGCTTTGCCATTCATTTGCGCAAGCCATTCAAATATATCCCTGTCTCACTTTCCATCAATCTGTCCTATGTGTATCAGATTCTCTAATCCTTCCGTCCTCACTATACGCCCCAAAAGCTTCAGCTATCTTTCCCTGATGTTAAATATCAGTTCCTTTTTCGTTTCCATCATCTCCAAAACCTCGTCGTTGCTTACATGTTCGGTCTATAGTATCCTCAGCATCCTTCTGTAGAACCACATTTTTGTTTGTTTCATCTTTGATGAAGTTGGCCAACATTCGCTACCGTGTTAAATGACTTACAACACATAGCAATCCAGTACTTTCTTCTTTATTTCCAGTGAAATATTTCTGTCTCCAAATACTCTACTCAGCGTCTGTAAAGCATCCTTGATCATGCTAATACACCTTCGGAACTCGATGTCGCACTTTTCTGTCAGAACACTGCCCAGATACATCAATTTCTGAACTTGCTTGATTTTAGAATTCCCGCTCTGCAATTAGCATTTTAGGTTCCTCGTTTTACTGGTGACCATGCATTCAATTTTCTTATTGTTTATATGTAGTAATTTCTTTCAGCTTTTTTTATTTACCGTCCTTATTGCACTGTCAAGGAGAGAAAAAAGAGTGCAAATATAATTGAATTATAACAGTAACAGAATTGTTGTTATCTATAAATATAAAAGGCAATCTGTGAGTCTGTGTGGGACTGTTCCCTATGCACGCCTACATTTTTTAAGCTACGCCATTCAAAATTTTTAGGGACACATCTACAGGGAAGCCAGGTCGACACATACTTTCTGAGTTTTAAGTTCAGCAAGTTTCCCTTTCGCACTTTTTGGCCAATGGAGCCGATTGTTTACATTTGCTCTGTAAAACATTTAAGTTCGAAGATGATGTCTAAATTGCGTCACAGAAATCAAATCACACGTGTCAAATGCGACTAAAATATTTTTTATTAAAAAAATTAATCTTTTTATTTTATTTTTATTCAGACGCTTTACGTCACAGACACGTGTCAAATGCGACTAAAATATTTTTATTAAAAAAAATGAGCTTTTATAGTTAATTTTTATACCGACGTTTTAAAAATTCATTAGGTCAACAAAAAAATATGAATATTTTTCCTCGTAATTTTGAAACAAAAGAAAAATTTTTTTAAAAAACTGTTTTTTTCAAACAAAAACAAAATATATAAAATAAAAAGTGGCATCTTCTTCTACTACTAAAATATTCTGAGTCTCACTAGCAACGCCGGGCTATGATGCTATTATATATATATATATATAAGACAATCTGTCTGTGTGTGACTGTTCCTTATGCACGCTTATATTTTTTAAGTTACGCCATTCAAACTTTCTAGGGACACATATATACAGGGAAGCCAGATCGACACATACTTTTTGAGTTTAAATTCAGCAATTTTCCCTTTCGCACTTTTAGGCTAATGGAGCCGATTGTTTACATTTGCTCCGTAAAACATCTAAGATATAAAATGGTTGATAGATTACGTTACAGAAATCATATCACAACGTCAAACGCAACTAAAAAATTGAGCCTTTATATCTAATTTTTATTCCGACGTTTTAAAAATTAATTTGGTCAACAAAAAATGTGAATATTTTTCCCCGTCATTTTGAAACAAAAGAAATATTTAAAAAAAAAACATTTCTGAACTGAGAGCGTAATAGTTTTTATATTTCTACATTTTTAAATATTCTTCGAGAATTTCTGAACTGAGGGCGTAATAGTTTTTATATTTCTAATTTCAGTCAAACAAAATAACTTTTATTTTTATGTTAAATTCATTTAGTCAACAAGAAATGTAAATATTTTCCCCTGTAATTTTGAAACAAAAACAAACGCAATGTTGTTTACAATGTCACACAAAACATCAAATCACGTTTACGCAAAACAAGAGAAAATAGATTTTCTTATGTAATTTTTTTAACAATTTTTAAACTACATTTTTATATAATTATTTTTTATATAATCCGGCTTTCTCTTTTCCAATCTTTTCACTTTTCTTTATTTTTTCAACTGGAGTAGAGAGACTAAACTATCGCCCGGTTCACACTCCACCCACGTCTATTGAACAGGTGTAGAGGCTCATCTCTTGTTCCCTGTTTAGGATGTGGTTTCCGGCTATCTCTCTTCTAATCTTTTCACTCTTTCATAGCCCTCTGCATATCAGTGGCGTTACCGCCTTGCTCGGGGTGATATGATTAAAAATAAAATAAAATAAAATAAAATAACCGTGTCCTACTACTAAAATGTTCTGAGTTACACGGGCAACGCCGGGTTATGATGCTATTTAGATAATAAACTATATCCTCCTGGTGTTAGTTTAAGGTAACGCCATCTTTTCCCATATATCTAAATTATAATTACAAACCATAATTAGAACAGATTTCATATAAATTCAAGAAAAATATAAAAACTTATGCAAAATATTTGCAAGATGCGTCAGTTTAACACATATTATCCTTGTTTCATTTTAAACTGACACCATGTTTATTTGGCATAGAGAGCTAGAATTATTAAGTAAAATTTTAGATAGAAAATAAGGATTAACATTGTACTTAAATTTCTGAAGAACAGTTTATTAGAAAGCAAATGGCCGGAAAATGACTCCATAAACAAAAAGTACAAGAGAAGAAACTGTTAGCATAAAACTCACGGAAGAAAATTTGATTACATATTTTTTAAATATTAATAGTTACCATCTAATAGGTAATATTATTGTTAATTTTCTTTTATATATATATATATATATATATATATATAGGTCGGGTTTCAATCCTGGGTAAAAAAGCAATCGGAGTCTAACCGTACTGATGAGCTGTGATACGGCGAAACAGATCTGTCTGCTAATGACAATATATATATATAATGTTTCATTGAATAATACAAACATATTATGTTTATGTTTGTCGTGATCCTAATCACTAATCCGTTTCTTAATGCTTAGATGAAATTCATCAAAGAAAGCAATAGCCTAACCCTAATAAAATAAATACCTCCCAACCCCTTCCTTCACTAAATCTAACCTTTGGCGTGTGGACTTTTCCTTTATAAATATCATATTGCTCTTGATAACATCCATTAAACTCTGTATACAGATATAAGGCGTAATATTTTATGTTAATTTGATCTTGTTAGATTATCCTCGCCGTTTACGGACTAGATAGATAGATAGATAGATAGATAGATAGATAGATAGATAGATAGATATATAGATAGATAGATAGATAGATAGATAGATAGATAGATAGATAGAATAAAGAAAAATGAAGAAAGAAAACCAAGGTCAGCAAATAAGATGATTGCAGTGGAGTGGGAGGTTATAACACCCGAAAGAACGGTGTTTACGACTCACTAGAAGGTAGTGTATCAAATTTTTGTTGCGGAAAGCCAGATGTGTCAAAAATTTTGAACCGGAAGAAGAAAAAGTTGAAGTAGAAAAAAAAATAGATAAAAAGAAAAAAGAAGAAAAGAGAGGTGAAGAAAAGGGAAAAACGAATTCAAATGTTGGAAAAGATAAAATAAAATACAAAATTAAAATGAACAGAATTATAAGAATAATGATAAACTAAGATATTAAAATGCAGCCGTAACTTCTACTCCAACAGTTTCTTTCCTCGCACTTCCCGACTGTGGAATTCTCTTCCAAACGATTGCTTCCCCGACGGCTACAATCTCCAGGAGTTTAAATGTAAGGTCAATACACACCTCCTAACACACTAACCTGCTCCCATTCTATCAAGCACTCTTCCCATCTGCCCGACACTCATCCTCGCTATCCTTACTCATCTATCACCTTTCTCCTGACATTCCCTATATCTATCCACTCTTTCTCTTTACCTTCCCCTATGTAGCCCCATGCGCAATAGTGGCAGTGGAATGCCTTGCTTGGGGTGAGATGATTAAAAAAAAAAAAAAAGATATATATATATATAACGAGGGTATTTGTTTATAAGTACAAATAAAATAATAATAGTAGCTAAGGGTTTTTTTAAAGTTATAAGGGTCTTTTTAAGTTATAAGGTGATTTTTTAATAAAAATACACTGAAACTTAGAGCTGCACCGATAATCTCGATATAATAAAATAACTCAATAATAAAATTCCAAAGCAACATTATAATATTAATTATAACCAACGTACCAAAAATAATGATAATAACATCATAATATCCTGCAACTGTCATAACCTTTACATATGTCCTATACAAAATAAATGCCTTACAGATTCCATTGTATATCAAACTACTATCACTATTAATGAAAATTCTAATACTACCAAACATTATATCGGATGTACTAAGAATAATTCTAAGTCTCTATTTTTACCAGCATAACTTATCGATATAAAGTATATAAAAATGCTACTTCTCTCTCTAAATACTACTGGCAATTGAAAGATCCAAATAAAACTCCTACAGTAAAATGGAAAATATTAACTGAAGCTAGAACATGTAACACTTTACATGAAATGTTTCCTTTGCTTAAAAAAAAAAAATCCATATAATTAAACTCCATAAAACTGACTTATTGAAACAGTGTAATGAAATCACGATAGAAATTTCCATACCCTTAAATATATCTGAAATAATCTCAGATTTATTTCAATATTTTCACTATTTGCTCATTTATTATTATTTATTATTTAGCTTATTGAGCTGGAAATTTTATTAGTTATTATTACCAATTTTTTTTTTTATTTGTACTTATGAACAGGATGTGCGTTGTGGTA
Source organism: Ascarosepion bandense (assembly GCA_037127315.1). Lineage (NCBI taxonomy): Eukaryota > Metazoa > Mollusca > Cephalopoda > Sepiida > Sepiidae > Ascarosepion > Ascarosepion bandense. The sequence continues at coordinate 443,954 of JBBBDQ010002056.1, forward strand.
CAGTGGATATCGGCTCGGAACGAGAAACCGGTGGAGCCGAGTTCGAATTCCAGTTGAATCCATTGTATTCACTTACGCGCAAATACCCTTGGAAAAGGTATTAATCCGTCTCTTCCTTCCAGTTATGGGTTAAATAGCAGGACAGATTGGGTTCTATAGCCTTGGTCAGCAACCAGTCTACCGCAGAAAGCAATGGCAACCTACTGCGGGATAATCTTCTGTCCAGTCAGTCATGTCTCTTTCGAGACATGATCGCTCAAGCGTGTTTCACGTATGGCACTTAACTGACTGACTGAATATAATAATTGATTAAGGCTTCTACTGGTAATAAAGTGGGGGATCGGTTTTCTATATTTGTGAAGTAATAAACTGATCCCCCACTAATTACTACTTAATAATATTATACATCTCTTTTTTCTCTAGCCATGAATCAAATAACAGGACAGATTGGGTTCTATAGCCTTGGTCGGCAACCAGTCTACCGCAGAAAGCAATGGCAACCTACTGCGGGATAATCTTCTGCAAAGTCAGTCATGTCTCTTTCGAGACATGATCGCCCAAGCATGTATCACGTATGGCACTTAACTGACTGACTGACTTATGAACAAATTCCTTTATACTTTAAAAAATTTAGTTTTTTGAACTGGAATTTTTTTAATTATTATTATTATTTTATGTGTACTTATGAAGAAATCCCCTTTAAAAATTAGCTTACTAAACTCTCAGTTTGTTTAAATTACTGTTTTTATTTTATTTGTACTAAAGAAAAAACTCCCCTTATAACTTAAAAAAAATTAACTTATTGATATGTTAATTTTTTTAATTACTATTATTATTTTATTTGTACTTATGGAGAAATCCCCTTAAGTATTTTAATATCTCAGTTTATCATCATTCTGGCGAAGACCCTGAGTTAGAGTGCCATTTGGAAAAACAATGTCGCTGACGTGATGTAGAGTCTCTATTAGAGATCCTATGTCGAAATGTACATCCGACACCTTTGAATTTTGAAAATTTTCTCTAATTTATATTGGCTCTGTATTCTTAATACATTGAGCTCTCTGCCTGTATCACTTTTTAATATTAAAAATTTTTAATATTGATTAGGATCAGGTTCTTGGAATTTACCTTCCTACTCTTCCACTTCTGATTAAAGAAAAACAATATATATATATATATATATATATATATATATATATGAAATCTCTTTATCTAAATATTACAAAATATATAATTAAATATTAACAGCTATTAATTTGCAGTATGCTATTATTATTTCAATAATAATAATAATAATTACCATATATTTATGGTCTACTTTTGTATTGAGCACTTTTTAAAGTAAATATCCAACTGTAGAAAGTACTCCTATTAGTAACAGTTACTCATATATATATATATATATATATATATATATATATATATATATATATATTGTGTATTTCTTTTCACTTTCTTTTTGATTATTTTTTTTCAATTGGAGTAGATAGACTGAACTATCGCCCGGTTCACACTGCACCCATGTCTATTGAACAGGTTAAGAGGCTCATCCCTTGTTCCCTGTTTAGGATGTGGTTTCCGGCTTTCTCTTTTCCAATCTTTTCACTTTCTTTTTTTTTTTCAATTGGAGTAGATAGATCTATCTATCGCCCGGTTCACACTCCACCCATGTCTATTGAACAGGTGAAGAGGCTCATCCCTTGTTTCATGTTTAGGATGCGGTTTTCGGTTTTCTCTTTTCTGATCTTCTCACTCTTATATAGTCCCCTGCACATCAGTGGCGTTACCGCCTTACTTGGGGTGATATGATTAAAAAAAAAATATATATATATATATATATATTCTTCCGCAGACAGATCTGTTCCGCTGTATCACAGCTCATCAGTACGGTTAGACTCCGATTGCTTTTTAACCCAGAATTGAAACCCGACCAAATTGGCGTCAGTCGGCGATTCTAAATCTGAGCTATGGGCATTCGGTAGAAGAAGGTAGACGTTTTAGCGTGTATATCATTATTATACGCGCCCAATAGCCAGAGTGTTCTAATTCATTTTACTGAATGAGCGCTGCGTAGATGCCAGAATAGCTACTGTTTTTCAAAGTCTACCATTCTTCCAGAGTGCTCAATCAGGGTGTGAGAGAGTAATTATTTCTTAAATCCTTCTAATGATAGGAATTATAAAAACATCTCTTTGAAATAATTATTCTGCGTGCAAAACGTTTTTACAGTGACGATTTTTTTAATGTTAAATTACATATTTCTACGCCTTCTCTATTCCTGATGTACTGCTGCCATTTATGGTCAGGTGACCCTGCCGTTCTCCTCAGTGTTCTTGACAAGCTCCAAAGGAGAGTATGTAATGTGATAGGTACTGATCTGGCTACTCGACTGCAGCCACTTCCCCATCGTCGAAATGTGGCCTCCCTCTGTCTCTTCTATAAATACTTTCATGGCTTCTGCTCGGATGAGCTTAAGTCACTGATGCCTCCTCAACATGTGTTTACCCGTCCAACCAGACTGGCAACTGGGTCCCACCCATTCACAGTAGTTAGCCAAATGCAGACGACAATTCTACTCCTACAGCTTCCTCTCTCGCACTTCCCGCCTGTGGAACTCACTCCCGTATTCTTGCTTTCCTGACGGCTACAACCTCCAGAAATTTAAATGCAAAGTTAATACTCATCTACTAACCACTGGCCTCTATCTCTCTCCCCTCCCCTGTATAACCTTCCCTTTCTCTCCACCTATGTATCTGTCATCGCACCTGCTTTCTCAGCTTTCTATTGTTCCTTTCTAACTAGTTTGTACTCCTCACTCTTTTCTAATTAATCTTTTTACATTTATGTAACCCCCTGCACATCAGTGGCGTTTCCGCCTTGCTCGGGGTGAAATGATTAAAAAAAAATGTTCCGTCTTACTGTCGAATGGAATACATGTGTTGGGGTTATCGAGAGGTTGGTACTGGCGGTAGAACAGCTATATACTTACATTTGTTTGATGATCTAAATTGGAGAAGGTGATAAAGAATGCCAACAAGTTATAATTGCAGGAATTGGTACACTGGCGTTCTTGCATTTATCGGGCACATTTTTAAAAACATTGGGGTTTCAACGTGCTTCTCTCGTTATGCGCTCACAGAGATGATAAGAATAGATAGGTGAGAGCAAATAAAATGCTGATAATAAAGTATCGTTTATAATAAGAGAAAAAATATCGAGGAGATGGGCGGAACAACCAGGAAGAAAAATGGAAGGAAAGAGAGTGAGAGAAAGAGAAGACGTAAGAAAAAGAATTCAAGAGAAAATGGAGGAACGAAAAGAAAAGAGTTGGCCACAAAGTGTAACAGCTAATTGGTTATGGATCAAAAGAGAGAGTGCCTGGATTCCAAATTGTTAGCTAAATTCCCCGAAATTCTGCGTCTAAATTAATGTTTCGGACGAGCTCATGTGCGGTTCGCCTCTAAATGGAAAGTGGCTCTGACTATCGCCAATCGGAAGCATTGGCAGGGTTTCGTACCGGGCCTAAACGTAATTTTCCAGTGTCTGAAAGCGCTTATCGAGGGTGGGCCGGAGGCTGATCATCTCTGGTCGGGTCGGCGCGGTGAGGGGGTATGATGTTGAAAGACCCGAAACCCCCCTATTGTTAGGGGTCGCAGGTTCGAATCCTGATGAATGACACAAATTTCTCATAAATAATCAGGCCGGTAGAAATATATAAATATGCTGTTTAATTAAAAACTGTATATCTACTCAAATACGAGTATCGATTAAAAATAATGTTCAAGAAAATAAATTATATATATATATATATATATATATATATATATATATATATATATAAAGGTACCTCCACTAAACCGCTAAAAAAATACCATTGTATGAATAAAAAAAGGCCTCAAGCATAATAAAAACGATCTTTTTCCATCAAAATGTTAATATTATTATTAAGAGGATAAATCAAAGTAATTTTTAAATATTTAAAAAAAAATTAATCCCTTCTAACATGTCCGAATTTTTTTGCAGAAAATCTTGTTTAGGTTTGAGTCCGCGGCTGTTTACAATGGAAAACGTAATGATGACATCACTCACTTTTTTCCGGTGACAAACACATTAATTTGGCAATTCTCGCATAAATCAAATAAATATGGGATTTGAATCAAACGTTCAGTACTCATTCACAAATGAATAATATTATTTTTAAAATTATTATTTTTAAAACATCTTGATAAATATTTTTTTTTTTACCTCTGTTACCCCACCTCCACTTAAATCCATAAAATTTTAGTAAATTTTACTTTTTTCGATCTATGGTTTTATTAGTTAAACGCAGGACTCATTGGCGAATAAAATCTTATTTTTTTTATTTTAGCCTCAGTATCCGAAAATCTGCTCCGAAGAGTAAAATAAAAAAAATGCAATAAAACTCTGATATTATTTAATTTGATAAGATTTTAATTGCTTGAATAAAAAAAAAAAGGACATTACAATCTGAAGAAAAACAAAATTCGATTATTAATGAAATTTTAAAAGAACTGTTTTAAGTTTTTTTTTTTTTAGTTATAATAATTTATAAAGTTTCAAAAATATTTTTAAAATAGTTTAAAGATTGGTTGCGGTTAGATTTTTAAGTTAATAATTGAAAATTATATTGCCTATCGAAAATTGAAAAGTATTATACAAATCGTTTAGCCTTCATATTTTTAAAATAATTTTTTTATGTATTTGAAGTTTTTATGGTCATTTCTATGTGCAAATTAAAAGGCCAGAGTTTCATCCCTTACCCGAAAAACATTTGTACAATTTTGTCACTTGCGAACGCCATTCACTTTTATCTTATCTCTAATCACGGACATGTCAACACGTTTTGATAATCGGTGGACAGGTTAAAAAGTTCAAAACTGTGATTAAGAAACAGTTTTATGCTAAATTTCATACTATAGATAAGTAATCAATGTGTAAATCAGATTAATTTAACATAAAATTTACTAAGTTTGTAAAAAAATATGTCAGAGATGTACATTTTATTTTTGCAAGTTTTTAAAACCAAAAATTAACTTTTGTTTACAAATATGTCGATCGCTCAAAAATGCTGGAAAAATTCAAAAATTGAAAAAAAGCTCAAACGTTTCCAATCAGTATAATTTCTGTTTGAAATAAACCAGAGTATTTTGCTTACTGGAAATAGTCAGTTTAATCATTTAGGTTTCAAATTAAAACTAAAATAAAAATTTTAATAAAACTTTCTTAATTTTTAAAAATTCGTTTTAAAAGTTAGATATCGAAAATGACTGGCGGTACCTATAATATGGATGATGAATATATATATTTGTGTGTGCGGAAGACGAATATATATATATATATATATATATATATATATATAGTCATCCGCAGACAGATCTGTTTCGCTGTATGACAGCTCATCAGTACGCTTAGACTTCGATTGCTTTTAACCCAGAATTGAAACCCGACCGAATTGGCGTCAGTCGGCGATTCTACCTCTGGGCTATGGGCGTTCGGTAGAAGAAGGCAGACTTTTTAGCATGTATATTATCATTATACATGCCCAATAGCCAGAGTGCTCTAAGTCATTACTGAATGAGCGATGCGTACATGCCAGAGAAGCTACTGTTTTTCAAAGTCTACCATTCTTCCAGAGTGCTCAATCAGGGTGTGAGAGCGTATATATATATATATATATATATTTGCATTTATCTTGAATTTCGTTTTATTTTGCTATTAACATCTGAAGATGAGATTTTTTTTTTTGGCCTTATTTTAAACATTTCATCCCAAGTAAGATAATTAAGCCACTAATACCCAAGGATTTGCTGAGTTTGACAAAATATGAGTAAAGGAAACATTAAAGAAGTTAATACAATTGCAAAATACGTCACTACGTCGAAATCGCATTGGAACACCTGTTTCCGTACATTCACAGAAGTTAAGCAGCGTCGATCGTGTTAAGTACCCCCTTGATTAGTAGCCGTTTGGGAATAACAACACTGTATGTCTGTGTGCGCGGGTGGTGTAATTGATAATAGCCAAGAATTGCAAATTGGATAGCGGAGTTTCTGTTCCCGTTGGGTTCGTTATATTCACTTACGCACAAATCCCTTTTGGAAAAGTATTAAGCCACCTCTTCTTACCCAAGCTATGGGTTAATTAGTAAGACTTGTGTTACTACACTATTATTTTCTCTGAAAGAAATATTTTTATAATGTAAAAATATTTTTTGTCTTTAGATAATATGCAAATTGAAAAGCCATAGAAAACGAATCAAACACAAAGCAAGAGTTAATTCTTAACGAGAAGATAATCTAAATTGCGCTTATTTTTTGAAGGTCAATTTTGACTGAAACGTATACAGCCAGAAGAGAGTTTGAAAGTAAACAAGAAGGATAAAAGAAACTGCTAGCATAGAACTTGCGGTTGCATTTTAACGATAAAATTGATGCCCATCAATAATAACCTTGTGCAAATTAACTGAAATTAGTTTCCTTTTTTTTACCATCTGGTCAGTTTTAGACCCATTAGAGTGACAGGGTGTAATCGAATTCTATTTTTTCCTCGGATTAGATCATTTGCAGTGGTGTGCAGAAATATGAATCTATTTTCCCTCTTGCTAGCTCTCCCAAACCTTGTTCCGCCATCTATTTTAGTTATGCCTCACGCTGCTTTCTCCTGTCTATATGGTGGGTGTGTGATGAAATTCGTTTCGACTTTAAAAATATTACTTCATCCGTGATTGCATCAGTTTCTTATTACGCCCAGACATCATTGTCTCGTCTGTCGGTTACTTGTCCTACGGCCATTGTCTGCGATGGACATTACTCTAAGGAATTGTACAAAAATTGTAACGCTGCACGAACATAATGGCAAGATTTACAGAGAGATCGCGGATATTGACGATATCAGCCTTTTAATTGTCAATCATGTTATTAAGGCCAAGAAACAAACTGGATTCATCGCAAAGGAAAATTCAGTCGGAAAAGAAATACAACGCTAAGAGACGACGTATACATGATTAGGGGATGTGTGAAAGATCCTAGAAAGTTATTATTCATTTTGTTTCAATTATTTTGGACGAGGGTGGAGTAATGGTCTTAAATCCATACCAGATGTGGCAGCAATATTCAATGCATGGACAAATTTGCAATATCGTTGTTTTAAGATCTCATAAAACGAATTGATTTATCTTGAGCAACCGAATCAAATAAAAGACACGGTATTTGAAGCAGTCACAATATAAAACTAAATTTTTCAATAAAAATTTTAAAAAACTAGAGCGAGTTATAAAGGTTATCAAGATAGATGACACAGTGCTGATAGCAAACACGGAAAAGAAAATGCACGACCTTCTACAGAAGCTAGCAAAAGAAAGCGAGAAGAAAGAACTGAGCATAAATTTCAAGGAAACAAAATGTATGGTCATCAGCAAAAAGAAGACCCCAAAATGCCAACTACAGGTCGGAGAAACTAAAATAAAGCAAGTAAAGAAATCTAAATACCTGAGAAGCCTGTTGACAGATGATGGAATGTGCGACATTGAGTTCCAAACACGCATTGACATAGCCAAGGATTC
>JBBBDQ010002057.1:0-100000 GCA_037127315.1 Ascarosepion bandense
AGTACAGTTGAGATAAAGATCAGCAAAACTCCTTATAATAACAAAGATGAACTGAAGGCAAGAATTATAGCAACATTCCACAACTTAAACAAGGAGACTTTCCAGATGAGATGAGATTCCAAATTTGTTTGTTTCAAAACAATGGCAATTTTATTGAATAAATTTGCTGTTTAGTATTTCAAGACGTTTTTATTTAATTTTGATAAATATTTTGCCATCACTCGTCATCCCTCCAAACATCTTTGTAATCACCATTAGATTTATCCAACCCTATTTGAATCCTCTTCACTGACTTTGGATTGACACCTAAACATTCTGAAATGTTTGTATTCATGGAGCTTCCAGCAAGAATCTCATACAATACAGCATGCCATTTGCAAATTTCTGGTAGAGTAAATTGCATCATGGTGGTCCTTTTCTCAGAGACAGTGCTCAACTGACCCTACTATTCTGTGCAGTTGACAAAATCCCCAAAAACAATGCATCTGTGCAAAATTAAAAATATAAAATTGTGACAGTTTATTCATCGCACATTCTCTCTTGCTCTCTCATTTTATATATATATATATATATATATATATATATATATATATATATATATATATATATATGTGAATTAATCTTTGAACACGTCTTGAAAAATCCACCAAGTATAAACATGGAGGGGAAAAAATTGAAACAAAAAAGAAACAAACTAAGCACTTGAACATTAGTCAAAGTACTAGTCAAAAGCAAAAAACCCCGAGACGAGGAACCTAACATGTAAAGCGTTCAACACAATAGCAGAGCAAATAAATAAGTAAGTAGCTAACCTAGAGCCAACGGACCTACCTAGGTTTCAACTAATGGATCATCAGGGCAAGTTGGCTCTAGCTTAGCTACTTACTTATATATATATATATATATATATATATATATATATATATATATATATACACACAAATACACTCCTATGATATATATGGGAGAGAAATATCAGTGAAATGATACAAAACATACTTCATGTAATGCATATTCATACTTACTTTTCATTTCAATTGTATCGTTAGAGAAACTAGAATTTAACTTATATATTGAATTTAAATATATATATATATATATAGAGAGAGAGAGAGGGAGAGAAAGAGAGAGAAAGAGAGACAGTGAAATATGCACTCATATGTGTGTGTTTGCGTAAGTGTACAAACATGTGCAAAATTTATTTTTAATTTTTCACACTTACAGGTAAGTAGAAGAATTACAAATTACATATATAATGATCATTTTGTCATAAATCATACAGACAATAACTAGAGAAATATCTTTCCCTGGGCAAATTCATTTCAGCTAATTTTCCTGTTTATTTTATTGCATTTACAATATAACTGATAAAATTTTATTTTTCATTCATTCTATACACATATCTTTTTGTTGTTGCCAAAGCATTCCAACCAATCAATTTGCTCTCTCTCTTTTTCTCTCTCCATACCCACCATTAAAAATTTATTAAATAAAAATTAACAAATGTTTTATAGTAACATTATATAAGGTCGCAGCATAAGTAATGCTCTATTTTTATTTATTATTTGGACGAAAATAAATTACTATCATGTAAGAAAATTTCCAAGTATTGTCATATAAAAACAACATGAATTGTTATGATTAGCAAACTGTTGAACAGGTTCAAAATGGCCCCCTTCATGTTTAATAAAATGCTGAACCTTATCAGTAACCCTGTTACAAACCATTTAATACATTTCTATGTTAATTTAAAAAACCTTATGAGAAATTGCCTGTTTTGAGTCAGTTGCTATTGAACTTTGTTTACAATTAACAGTAAATTCATTTCTCTGGTTTAACAGGTTAACCTTGTCCTTAAATCTGATGAATTCTAACTTCTTGTTAGCTTTGTCGTAATGAGAAGTTAGAATTCATCAGATTTAAGGAAAAGGTTAATCTGCTAAACCAAAGAAATGAGCTGACTGTTAACTGTAAACATAGTTCCCTTTTTACTTTACAGTATGGGTTGTAATATTATGAATAATATTTTCACTGATGTAAATTGTTATTTACCCTTATTTGTTGGGTATTTCATTTGACATAGCTAGTCAAATTAATATTTGCTGGGTATTTAATTTGGCCTATATTATCATATTAAAATTTCCTTAGTATTTAATCTAATATAGACTGTCAAGTTGTAGTTATGAGGTATTTAATTGAACATAGATTATCCTGTTAATATTTGATAATATTGAATCGAGCATGTACCATTTGGTTAATATTTAAAAAGTTTTTATTATAGCACTGATTGTCAAATTAATATTTAATAATTATGATTTATTAGGCATTATTTTTGGATGGTTTATAAAATTTTATTTGTACCTGCATTTAACTGTTCATATATAGGTTTATTTTTTTCTTGTTTTTTATTTAAATATATATTCTTGGATGCATGGATTTGTCTACATAAAAATGTATGTATGTAGGTCTGCATATGGGTTTATCTGCTTGTAGGCATATTGATATATTGTTTGACATGTGTATGTATATATATATATATATGCATATATACATATGTATGTATGTATATAGATATATATGTATATCTATGTGTATGTGTATTTGTGTATATATGTTTGTATGTTCACGTGAATGTGTGCCTGTCTATGTAGATATATATATATATATATATATATGTATTTGTGTTTGTATAGATATATATATGTATGTGCACATATATATATATATAGTCTATTGCTATATCGTGTTGAATGCACCAGTTCCCGTCCGATCACTGGAGTTAAGCAACATTGAGCCTGGTCAGTACTTAAATGGGTGACCATTTGGGAATACCAGGTGCTGTAAATGTAAGGACCAAGAATGGTCCACTGGTCCTCCAGGTTTGGGGGTTGGGTGCAGGGCTAACAACCCTGCCTCGTAAAAAAAGCAGTTTGTGACAGAAACAGCAACAAAAAGTTGCTGCCCTATGGGTGTGATGGATAAATGATGATGATGATGATATATATATATATATATATATATTTATAAAGGAAACCTCAACACGTCATTTAGATTGGTTATAAATTATGATTCATTTCTATGAGCTAAATTAGCTCATTTCATCAGACCTTACTATATTCATTCCATTCAATACAAATATTTTACCGGAATAAGCATTTCTTTAAAATGAAGAGGAAAACAAGTAAAAAGATTTAAAAACAGAGACATTGGTGTTAGCTCAGTTGGGGATCTAGATCAGTCACTAAGAGGTCATCCTTTTTGGTTGGTTACCATAAAGTCATTACAATGAAAATTTTTATTCTGGAAAAATATTTAAAATATGGAACAAATGTAGTGTTCTTATGTTTCTAAAATTAGAAATTACTTGTATTTTGATTGGTCATTACAGACTATGTAACAATGTCTCCCTGATTAAGTGGGTTTGGCTAGTTTTTAACCTTTTAAAAACTCTTCAACTTAAAATTAATACCATCACTTGATAAGACATGAGTAATATTGAAACAAAATGGCTACTTTTGTAGTGATATTATAGCATATTTATGTTATAAATTCTAAATAAATATATATTTATATATATGGATATCAATAAATGAACTATACATATATATGCACATATATAAACATGGATTTATATATATATGGATATCAATAAATGAAATATACATATATATGCACATATATAAACATTGTTTTGTTACCTTTTAAAAACTCTTCAACTTAAAATTAATACCATCACTTAATAAGACATGAGTAATATTGAAACAAAATGGCTACTTTTGTAGTGATATTATAGCATATTTATGTTATAAATTCTAAATAAATATATATTTATATATATGGATATCAATAAATGAACTATACATATATATGCACATATATAAACATGGATTTATATATATATGGATATCAATAAATGAAATATACATATATATGCACATATATAAACATTGTTTTGTTACCTTTTAAAAACTCTTCAACTTAAAATTAATACCATCACTTGATAAGACATGAGTAATATTGAAACAAAATGGCTACTTTTGTAGTGATATTATAGCATATTTATGTTATAAATTCTAAATAAATATATATTTATATATATGGATATCAATAAATGAAATATACATATATATGCACATATATAAACATTGTTTTGGTATTATAAAATAGTGCTCAATGTAATATAACAGAGTTATAATGTATATATTAATATATATACATATCATCCTATGTCTATAGCTATGAACTTGGTTCATAATAAGAACCCAATGAGTGCATGAATCTCCAAGTTGTGTCATAAATATAGAATAGTATGCATATATATATATATGTGTGTGTGTATATATAGATATTTATATATGTCAGTCAGTCAGTTAAGTGCCATACATGATACACGCTTGGGCAATCATGTCTCGAAAGAGACATGACTGACTGGGCAGAAGATTATCCCGCAGTCGGTTGCCATTGCTTTCTGTGGTAAACTGGTTGCTGACCAAGGCTATAGAATCCAATCTGTCCTGTTATTTAACCCATAACTGGAAGAAAGAGACGGATTAATACCTTTCCCAAGGGTATTTGCACGTAAGTGAATGCAATAAATTAAGTTGAAATTCGAACTCGGCTCCCCGATTTCTCGTTCTGAGCTGATATACAATGCACCACAATGCACATCCTCCTATAAAATAGTACACAATGTAATATAACAGAGATATAATGTATATATTAATAAATATACATATCATCCTATGTCTATAGCTGAATTTTGGGCAGGTCGCTTTTTCGTTTAGTTTAGGTATTTTGTATTGGAATATATTTTTTTGTTTTTTTTGTTTTTTAAAAAAACATTAACAGCGACACCACTTCCACCAAAATCCAGATAAAATAAAAAAGAAACGCAAAAATTTTTGTACAGTGACTGTGAATTTATAAACCATTGTAACAACTATTACAATATAACGCTCTACGTTGTATCGAGCACTCTTTATAAAAGTAAACGCATGAACAGCAGGTTAAAAAACCTATAAGTTCCACAACTTTCTTACAATATATATATATATATATATATATATATCGGTTGACTTTTGATCCTGGCTAGAGGTAAGTGGGTGTCTAGCCACACTGATGAGCTGTATGTGGATGACTAATATATTATGTTGTCATTATGACTGAGCTCTCTAGAGAGGAAAATTTTAAAAACATTTACCACTTCTGCAATTTACGTGTTATTCTTTAGTAATGAATTGAGTTCTCTCGGTGACTGTTGCGTGTATACACCGCATACATATAACATGCTAAAATTTCCCCTCTCTCATTCCATGTGCAAATAGCTTAGGTAGTAGGGACTCCAACTGAAAACAAATTTAGAATTATCCACTTAGCTATAAATACTAAAAATAGTATGAAATACATCATTTCTTTTAAAAAACTTGGGTGGCCTAATAATTATGGTCTGATGAAGTATGGAGGGCATAATTACTGAAATGTTGTTACAACAAAAATGACGACAACTGTCTGTATGTAAATAAAGCTATGAAATTTTTTGGCAGCTAAGCTCACCTTTTTTCTTGTTTATGTTGTTAGCAAAACATTTCAGCCAATTTTCTCTTCAACCTTCATTAGGTGTTCAATATGTGTGGCAAATAAGAAGATCATAGTTTAGAGTAAGTGAAAAAATCAGCAAAGACAATGAAAGCCATCCTTGAACCGAAACAATCATGACTGATTAGAATAATTGCACAATTGTAACCTAATTTTAGTTCAGTTATATGACCCATCAAAGATACTGAATATGAGCCCTATATGCTATCATCTATGTGTGTGTGTGTGTGTGTGTGTGTGTGTGTGTGTGTGTGAAAATATTTATTAGGATTTCTTTTATTGACAACAAAAATACCAAATTGATTATCTTAAAGAATTGATGGAGATGCTAGGCAACCTCGACATTTTCAGCAAAGACATAAGAATAATCAAGAATCTCTACTGGCAGCAAACGGCCTGCATACGGACAGGTAACAACCTCAGTAGATACACAAAGATAGAAAAAGGCGTAAGACAAGGATGTGTCTTTTCACCGGATTTGTTCAACCTATACAGCAAGAATATTTTGAGGACCCTAGATGACATGCCAGGATTTGTTATTGGAGGCCACAACCTGAACAACATAAGGTATGCGGACGATTGCGGACACGGAAAGGAAACTACAAGACCTCATACAGAAAGTAGCAGTGGAGAGTGACAAGAAGGGACTACAAATAAACTTTAAGAAAACTGAGTGCATGGTCATCAGCAAAAGATACAACCCAAAATGCCAAATACAGGTGGGGGATAACAGAATCAAGCAAGTACAAGAATTTAAGTACCTAGGAAGTGTTCTAACAGAAGATGGAAAGTGCGACATGGAGATCCGAAGGCGAATTGGCATGGCAAATGACGCGTTCCAGAAGATGAGCAAAATACTAACACACAGGAAAATCTCAATAGAAACGAAGAAAAGAGTGCTAGACTGCTACATGATGTCAGTTCTTCAATACAGCAGTGTATGCTGGACAATATCATCGAAAATTAGGACAAAACTGGAAGAGGCCGAAATGTGGTTCTACAGAAGGATGCTACGGATATCGTGGACTGAGCATACAAGCAACAATGAGGTGTTAGAAAGAATGGCAACAAAAAGGAAATTGATGCTGAGCATCAGGAAGAGACAACTGAAGTTCCTGGGACATGCAATGAAGAAGGAGAGCCTGGAGAACCTGATACTGACTGGTCAGATAGAAGGAAGGTGAGACAGAGGAAGGCAGCGGATAACATATTTGCAGGGCCTGATTAGGTGGATGACGGAATGGGGGTTGCCAGGAGCAACAGGAGCAAACATACTAAGAGCCACAAGGGATAGGGAGACGTGGAGAGCCATGATCGCCTACGTCCTGAAGGGACAGAGCACATAGAAGAAGAAGAAGAACCTTGAACACTCCAACAAAATTTGAGAACAAACTGTCTCAGACAGTTTGTTCTCAAACATTGCCACCACTTCCAAGACAATCAAAGGTTTATTTAGCTATAAACGTAGCTCCAACACCACAGTAGATGCTGGTATTTACAATTTAAAACATGAGTAATACCAGAAGAGATACATAGGAAAATCTCCACATTTTTTAAACTCTACATCTATGAACATAAGAGAGACTTACATTGAGAAAACCCTTTGAATTCATGTGTAACACGCAGGTATAAGACGAGGCCCATAACAATTCATTATGCAGAAAATTCTTAGAAGAAACTATTGTGAATACTGTGGGATATTGTGTGAGTAGTCTTGTTTGTGATTGGTTAGTTATTCTTATTTTGCTTGTTTATGATTGGTTGATTTACTTTATCTTTCTTTTTTATCGTGTAGTTGTTTGATGCATGTATCAGTCAGTCAGTTAAGTGCCATACATGATACACACTTGGGCGATCATGTCTTGAAAGAGACATGACTGACTGGGCAGAAGATTATTATCCTGCAGTAGGTTGCCATTGCTTTCTGTGGTAGACTGGTTGCCGACTAAGGCTATAGAACCTAATCTGTCCTGCTATTTAACCCATAACTGGAAGGAAGAGGCGGATTAATACCTTTCCCAAAGGTATTTGCGCGTAAGTGAATACAATGGATTCAACTGGAATTCAAACTCAGCTCCCTGGCTTCTTGTTCTGAGCCGATATCCAAGGTGTTTGTTTAATTCAGATAGGCCCTTTTTTTGTTGGTCTCAGTTTGACCTTTTTCATCGTGTGCTGGGATGCTTCCTAGCATGACAGTTTGATTTGTCTGGGTCATGGTTGGTTTAATGTATCTGTATTTGTAAGGTTTACATGTGTTTGTTTTTATTTTTGCTTTTATTTTTATTTATTTATATTTTTCATTAATGGTTGTTATATTATTTCCTGTTTTTATCATGACTGGGTGCTAGCCTGTAATTTTATCCGACAAAATAAATTTTATCCGACAAAATAAGAAAATAAGTAAAGAACAGGTTAGGAAAGTGTCTTTAATCTAACATGTTTCACTTTATTAAGTTTCTTCAGAGATTTATTTCAAGATATGAATTTTAACACTTTTAGAATTTTTTTAAAAAAACAACAAAGGGACAGTATATTGGAATGTTTCAATATACTGTCTTTTTGTTGTTTTTAAAAAATTTTTTTTTTAATTTTCAAATTTGTGTCATGTAAATAAATCAATGAAGAAACTTAAAGTCAAACATGTTAGATTAAAGACACTTTCCTTTACTTTTTTTACAAATGTATACGCTAAAAAGTCTGCCTTCTTCTACCGAGCATCCATAGCCCAGAGGTAGAATCGCCGACTGATGCTAATTCGGTCGGGTTTCAATCCTGGGTTAAAAAGCAATTGGATGTCTAACCATACTGATGAGCTGTGATACAGTGAAACAGATCACAGCTCATCAGTATGGTTAGACATCTGTTTGCTTTTATCCAGGATTGAAAGTTGACCGAACTGCCGTCGATTGGCGATTCTATCTCTGAGCTATGGGCACTTGGTAGAAGGAGGCAGACTTTTAGAGTGTGATATACCATGTAAACATATGCCAGTAGTTAGAGTGTTCTAATTCATTACTGAATGAATGATGCATAGATGCTAGAGTAGCTACTGTTTTTTCAAAGTCTACCCTTCTTCCAGAGTGCTCAATCAGGGTGTGAGAGCGTAAATAGTCACATATATATAAGTGCAAAGTGTTTTTCTCTTTAACAGAGCAGATTCATGTTGACTTTGAACTTTCATTAGAACACCGTTATGATGTTCTCACTTGTCAGGGAGTGAGAACATCATACCAGTGTTCTCATGAAACTTCAAAGTCAACATGAATCTTACAGGCTTGGAATTCCCACATTAAAAACCAACCTTGTGTCACATCCAGCATCATTGGGGAGGTCTCTGGTAAATTCCCAGATACTACACTTTGATCCAGGCTTGATGGCCAGGGAATGAAAAACTTGAGTAGCATTGGCTGCTGAATGTTTTTTTTTATAAGGAAATAGCTAATATTATCATTACTATTTGTCTGAACTAGTGTAGGATAACAGGATCTTGATTAAGTCATTATTTTCTCTTCCGGTTGCAAGTACTATTCATTTTAGTTGTTGCCGCTGTTGGAAATTCTCAAGTAAAATAATTTCTGTTATTTGATACAGTTCTTTGCTTGTGATTTCATACTGTGTAATAGCAGGCAACAAAGGTCAAAGAAAGACTGTGCTCTCTAAAATAAAAGTCCATATTTAAATCAAATATTTTTCGGATTTGATGATACATCGGTTACTGAATAGTTGTCTAAAGTTTAATTTCCCTATTTGCTTTACTCGTCCTGAACTTAACCAAGCATAAAATATTATTTTTGTATCAATTCCCTTCTTTTGGCAGGTATTACCATTTGACCCCCAATTTTGCAAATAAATCTAATCCAGGAAAAACCTGATCTGAACTGGCTTGCATCTTCTAGACTTAATTCCAGGTTGATTGGGGCACATTTTCTAATGATGGCAGAAATATAACAAAAAGTTCACTTAATTTTGTGTTTTCCCATACTGATTTCCAACCAAGTGATGTAAGCAAGTTAGCCATTATAAAGAAATGGAAGATAGGGGTTACAAGAGCCAGGTGTTTCCAAAGCATTCCTAAAGATTGATTTACTAAAACAGATACTCCCTGATGGCCATTCCACTATATATATATATATATATATATATATATATATATATATATACAAAGAGACAGAGTGGGGAGAAAGAAAGAGAAGGAGAAAGACAAAGAAATAGAAAAAGGAGAAAGGGAGAAAGAGAAGAGAGATAGAAAGAATTGGGGAAAGAAGGGGAGAGAGAAAGAGACAGGGGAATGAGAGAGAGAGAGGGAGAGGAAGAGAAAAGGAGAGAGAAGGGGAAAGAAAAAGAGACAGCCACCAGAGAAGAGTGTATTATTTCGGGCTTCAGCAGTGCACACACATGAAAGAAATCTAACATGCCTGAAAAGCAGGTTCAAATACAGAAAGGAATGGCCTCTGGCTGACATAAAACCATACCCTTTTACTTATCCTCTCGGCTAGAGGCAACCCATGCAACTGTGGTCTGTGGTCATCACCTGCTGGCATTAGGAGCAAAAAGTTGCAGAAACCTGATTCAGTCAAGAGATACAAGAAAAGAGGGTTGGGAATTATTTCCAACTGAGCACAGAGGAGGAGTGGACATTGAGTGTTTTTGTTGTATAACTAATTCAAATGGAAATCTTGATATATTTGAAAGGCAGAGGGGATGGGTTGGTTTGAAGAATAAGACACAGGTTGCTGGTAGAATCTTTTGCTACAAAGCAAAGTTCTGTAATCAATAAAATATTTCCAAACATATTTTGGAAATAGGTCAATAATGAAATAAATTCTAAAAGAGTTATTTGAACTTTGTTGTTTTAATGAGAATTATTTAAACTTTGTCTGTCCAATACAGAACTATTTGAATTTGTTGGTATAAGGAAGAATTATTTAACTTTACCTGTCCAATGAAAAATAATTTAAATTTTGTTTGTCCAGTGAAGAATTATTTAAACTTTGTCTGTCCAATAAATTATTATTAATAAACTTTGTTAGTCCCAATGAAAAATTATTTAAACTTTGTTGGTTTAATGAAGAATTATTTAAACTTTGTTAGTCTAATGAAGAAATATTTAAACTTTGTTTTTACAATGAAGAACTATTTAAACTTTGTTTGTCCAATGAAGGATTATATAAATTTTGTCTGTCCAATGAAGAATTATGTAAACTTTGTTGATTTAATGAAGAATTATTGAAACTTTGTCTGTCCAATAAAGAATTATTTAACTTTACCTGTCCAATGGAAAAATATTTAAACTTTGTCTGTCCAATGAAGAATTATTTAAATTTTGTCTGTCCAATAAAGAATTATGAATAAACTTTGTTAGTCCAATGAAGAGTTATTTGAACTTTGTTGGTTGAATAAAGAATTATTTAAACTTTGACTGCCCAATGAAGAATTATTTAACTTTACCTGTCCAAATTGTTTAAATTTTGTTTGTCTAATAAGGAATTGTTAATAAACTTTGTTAGTCCAATGAAGAGTTATTTAAACTTTGTTTGTCCAATGAAGAATTATTTAAACTTTGTCAGTCTAATGAAGAATTATCTAAAATTTGTTGGTCCAGTGAAGAATGCATTGGAGAGTGTGCACTTAAATATCAAAATCAAGACTGCATGGTGACTGGCAGTTTCACACTTCAAGTGATCATCAGGTAATTTTTATATCTATGAACACTATAACCCTAATACAGAGCTGCATTTCTTGATAAAGATAGAAAACTTTAAACGGTTATACATACATATATATTATCAATCATTTCACCCCAAGCAAAGCAATAAAGGCATTTTCTAGAATTCTTTTTTGTTATACCACTCTGATATTTGGCATGTAAGTGCTATTATGGTTGGTATAACAGTAAGTAAAAGTAGTCAAGAACTGTGAGATCAGTGCACTTTCAATGAATTTTCCTTCTTATCGAATCCTTTTCTTTCCAGGTTCATACATAATATCGTGATCATTGCAAAATTACAGTCGTTTAATTTAAGATCTATCTGTCACATATAGTCTGATGTCCCTGCTAAATTTATTTACATCTATTGGCCTGAATTCAAACCTGCGTCATTAGATCTGCCAAAGGATGCGTATTTTCCTAACAAGATTTCTCAGTTATTCAGGCCAGTAGATGCAAATAAATATACTGTTTAATTATAAAATACAGAGCATCTACTCAAATATGAGTATCCATTAAAAATAATGTTTAAACAAATAAATTAAATATATATATAAATATATATATATATATATATATATATATATATATATACTATAGTCATCCGCAGACAGATCTGTTTCGCTGTATTACAGCTCATCAGTACAGCTTAGACTCCAGTCGCTTCCTAACCCAGGATTGAAACCCGACGAATCGTCATCAGTTGGCAATTCTACCCCTAGGCCACGAGCGTCCGGTAGAAGAAGGCAGGCTTTTTAGCGCGTATAAACACACCCAATAGCTAAAGTGCTCCAATTTATTATCAGATGAGCGGTGCGTAAATAGATATATATATATATCTAAACTTATCTATAAATGGAACTTTGTCTCTGTGTGTGTGTATGTATGTGTGTGTGTGTGTGCATTACCTATAGACTCCAAAATGGCTAAACCGATTTTCTAGAAAATTTACACAGTTGTACTATAAGCATCTATGAGTGTTCTTAGCTAGGTTTTGTGTTGAGGTACCCCCGATAAATATCGAAAATAGATAATCGAAAAAATCGGGTTATAGAAGGAGTGGTTCAAATTTAATCAAATTTGATACACTCATAGACAAACACATAAGAAACGATATTCAGAAGTTTCAAGATTGCAGTTCTTACAATAGTGCAGAAAATCGATAATATATATATATATATATAAAAGGCAAGATGTTTGTGTGTGTGTCTGTTTATCTGCCTGTATGTCTGTATTTTTTCAGCCCTTTTATTTTAGTTTTTGCTTCAGGTTTGGCTCTAAATAGGTATAATTGTAGTTCTTAGTCTCAGCCATCATACCATTTACTCAGAGGATTTATTTAGCCTTCAAAATTCAGAAACTTATTTGATATTGATACCAGGAAATCAAAATTTGACTTACATCAATTCATTTTTCTTTCAGTCTACGGTTTCGCTTTAACTGGAAACAATTATTGCTTTTTAGTCTTTCATGCCAACGTCCAAAGAGTCTGAGCTCCAGGACCAAGGATTAGTTTTAAAGCTTTCATTACATCTGGGCAATGCCGAGCTATACTGCTAGTATATATATATATGGAAGTTCTATTAAAAATATACTGACTGTGTTTGCAAAGCACATTTCTATAGCACTAGATATATATATATATATATATATATATATATATATATATAAAACATTCCAATTTATTCAGTCAAAGGTAAAATAAAATTCATCTTTGATAATGGCTAAAAGTATAGCTGAAAGTGCTTTGATAAATAAAACTTTGGATATTTTTTATAGAATTTATATAAAAAGAAAATTTTATAAGATTGCATGAAAAATTATATAAAAACTTAACCACAGCAACTTTTCTATCATTTTTATTGAAACCTGCATAAAAAAGAGATTGCTGACTAAATACACACACACACACACACACACACACACACACACAAATATATATATATATATATATATATATATATATATAATTACTTTCATGATAGAAATAAGAAAAGTTTATGGACAATACCTAAGTGTACAAATCTTTTCATTTTCCAGGGACAGTTCCATCGAAAGATCTTTCGGAATGTTCTAGATATCTTAATCGAATTATAAAAATACAAATCATTCACTTTGCTTTTCTTTTATTTCCCCACTCCCTCACTAAATATCCAAGTAGCAACTGGTTCCCCCTCCACACACACACACACACACACACACGCACAATCCCAAAAGCAATTTTGTATGTATTAAAAGTACGTATGGAATGTCAAAAATGATTTTGGCTGATAATCATAGCTGACCTGAATGCACAATGCCAAATACTTATACTTCTAATCTAATTCTGGAGTTCATATATACAGAATCTATGTGTATAGAAACATGAGGAAGTGCTGAAAAGTCTTTTTGAATAACCAAGAGATGATCAACCAAAACTATTCTGAGATTTAGCATTTAGCAAAGTGGGACAGGCCGATACCCCTTTTCAGCACCCCTTTGTACTTACTTTCTATAAATACTTTCACGGCTTCTGCTCCGATGAACTTAGATCACTAGTGCCCCCTAAAGACGAATTTGAACGAGATACTAGATTAGCAACTAGATCCCACCCTTTTACAGTGAAACCGATAAAATGCAGCCGTAACTTCTACTCCAACAGTTTCTTTCCTCGCACTTCCCGACTGTGGAATTCTCTTCCAAACGATTGCTTCCTCGACGGCTACAATCTCCAGGAGTTCAAATGTAAGGTCAATAGACACCTCCTAACACACTAATCTGCTCCCATTCTATCAAACACTCTTCCCATCTGCCCAACCCTCATCCTCGCTATCCTTACTCATCTGTCACCTTCCTCCTGACATTCCCTGTCTAACCACTCCTTCTCTTTACCTTCCCCTATGTAGCCCCATGCGCAATAGTGGCAGTGGAATGCCTTGCTTGGGGTGAGATGATTAAAAAAAAAAAAAAAAATTAGCTCAAGAACACTAACCATGTGTATATAGTCAGTCAGTTAAGTGCCATACACACTTGAGCGATCATGTCTCGAAAGAGATATGACTGACTGGACTGAAGATTATCCCGCAGTAGGTTGCCATTGCTTTCTGCGGTAGACTGGTTACCAACCAAAGCTATAGAACCCAATCTGTGCTATTATTTAACCCATAACTGGAGGAAAGAGATGTATTAATACCTTTCCCAAGGGTATTTGCACATAAGTGAATGCAGAGAATTCAACTGGAATTTAAATTCGGTCCCCTGATTTATCGTTCTGAGCCAATATCCACTGCACCACCATGCACATACATGCGTTGTATATTGTGCACAGTGTATATAGTACCCAACGCAAATGACACCATTTTAATTACAATTTAATTAAATTTTCAGTACCTGATTTTCTTACTTAAATAATGTTTTTCAGTTCCTATTAGTGTTAACTCAGAGTTTAAATTTTGAAGTGCCTGCATGAAAATATTTCAAATAAAGATTTATATTTAATATTTTTTTTTATATATTCAAAATCGAGTATAATATATACCCATGGTTAGTAGTGGTCTAACTTTAATTGATGGTTAGTGTTCCAGGGTTAGACATACAAATTTCTGTGGTAAGATACCTAGGCTGAAGTTCCTTGGACATATGTAGTCTTGGAGAATTTGACACTCAGAGGACTTATCAAGGACAAGATGTACAAGGGAAAGCAGCAGGCACTTCCCCGATGAGATAGTAAAATTATGTGTGGTGAGGCTTGGCAAAGAAGCAAACATACCTCAGGGCAGCAAGCTATTTGAAACTATGGAAAGCCTGAAGTACATAACCACATACAAACATATATATATATCCAGCCAAAACTAAAAAGTGACTTGTCCAAAACTAAGCTACTTTGCGCTCCTCTCCTAACCCAAGGCTGTATCACTATGGCTACAAACTGCCAGCTAAATTGTACTAAACTCCCACTACATTCACTTACATATCATATGACCAAAAATAAATTGCTTTCACCATTTATTTTTCATTTCATCTTATCACCAGATGAGGAGCAAACATAGCTCTGAAACACGAAAATTTTTGTGTAGTGATACTATACTTTTATAAACCATTGTAATAACTGGGATAAAAGGGTGCAAGAAGATAACGACACTCAGGAAACAGCCTCAGTCTGCCTACCCTATGTGAAGGGATAAGAGGAAAATATACAAAAGACATGTGGTCCATTTCACATCAGGATGACCTTCAAAAGTAGTTCAAGACTTTTGCAAATAAGAACTCCCATAGTGTTGAACATGACTAAGGACTGTGTGTACAACATCCTATACAGCTGCAGTAAGAAATATAAAAGAGAAATGAGCTGCCTGCTAATGATAAGGTTGCATAAACACTGCATGGCTATAACATGACGGGAAATAGAAAAATCAGGTACAGCTGACCACATACAGAGGGAAAAGTGAGATCACCACCCTCCTGTGGAAATAACAGATAGAGATCACCACTGGAAAATATGAAAACTAAAGGAATTGATACATATTCTAAGCCATAAAAATTTCCTAATCTAGCCAAGCATAGTAATGAATACAATATGGGAACGACCAATATGGAGTACTAGACAAAAATGCAGAAGAAGGTCAGAGCTTACAACGGTATAAACTTTTAAAATCTGATAAAAAAGATGAGGACAACAGTCCAAACAATGTAAAAATTATAAGCAGTTACAATAACTTATCTCAGAAGTATATATATATATATGTATGTATATATATATAATCATCTGCAGACAGATCTGTTTTGCTGTATCACAGCTCATCAGTACGGTTAGACAGCCGATTGCCTTTTACCCAGGATTGAAACCCGACCGAATTGGCGTCAGTCTGCAATTCTACCGCTGAGCTATGGGTGCTTGGTAGAAGGAGGCAGACATTTTAGCATGTATATAATCATTATATATGCCCAACAGCTGAGAGTATTCTAATTCATTGCTGAATGAATGATGCGCAAATGCCAGAGTAGCTACTGTTTTTCAAAGTCTACCATTCTCAATCAGGGTGTGAGAGCATAAATAAATATATATATATATATAGTAATTTTGTTATTACAATGGTTTATAAAAGCATAATATCACTACACAAATCAACTGAAGAAGAACAGTATTGTTCTGAAACATGAAACTTTTCGTGTAGTGATATTATGCTTTAATAAACCATTGTAATAACAAAATTACAATATTAAGCTCTACACTGTATTAAGCACTCTTTATAAAAGTAAATGCTTGAACAGTGGGTTTTAATCTATAAACTATTTTGCTATATTGTAATGTATATATATATATATATATATATATATATATATATATATATAAATAAACACAAGGTGTGAGGGTTAGATTTTCGTTATTTTATATATTTAATTTTGCC
The DNA here is from genome assembly GCA_037127315.1 of Ascarosepion bandense. NCBI lineage: Eukaryota > Metazoa > Mollusca > Cephalopoda > Sepiida > Sepiidae > Ascarosepion > Ascarosepion bandense. The sequence goes on from JBBBDQ010002057.1 coordinate 16,690, forward strand.
TATCCACATTGTTTTTGATTTTGTCAATTCTGCAATATAGAAGGTTCAGTTTGGCATCCTCTGTGGGAAAACGAGCACAATTCAATCTGCCAGAATTTTTAAAAAAAGCATGCTGTACTGCTTGGTATTCCTGCCAGAAGCTTTAATATGAACATTTCAGAGTGTTGGGGTGTCAATCTGAAGACAGTGAAGGGGATTCAGAAAGATTCAGACGAGTCTGATGGTGATTATGAAGGAATGTCAGCTTGGAAAACTCACTCTGATCATACTGATTAGAAAAGAAATTCTGACTTTGTTTGAGGGCCTCAGACTCAACGCAGAGCCTATATCAAGTGCCTTGAGGAGGTAGTGCTACCTTGGGTGGAGAAGGTGGCTGCTAGAAGACCCTATGTCGGACAACAGGACTCTGCACCATGCCACACTAGTAGGTGAACCAAGTCATGGCTGTCAGACTTTCTACAACCAAATTACCACTTGCATCTAGCCTAATTCTTCAGACTGCAACACCCTTGGTTTATTTGAGTGAAACTCCTTGCAATTTCAAGGATGAACTGAAGGCAAGGATTATGGCAGCATTCACCGACTTAAACAAGCATAGTCTAGAAGGGTTGTAGGAAATTCTAAAGTCATCTTGAGGTCATCGTGGAAATCAATGGTGATTTTATTAAATTGATTTACTCTTTAGTATTTCAAAATATTTATGTGTAATTTTGGTAAATATACCTGTTAAAATTTTATACCTGTTAAAATTTTGGTAAATATACCTGTTAAAATTTTGGTAAATATACCTGTTAAAATTTTGGTAAATATACCTGTTAAAATTTTGGTAAATATACCTGTTAAAATTTTGGTAAATATACCTGTTAAAATTTTGGTAAATATACCTGTTAAAATTTTGGTAAATATACCTGTTAAAATGAGATATCAGTGATATTTTCATTTTTTGCATAATTTAGACAACAATTTATCCATTGCACTCAGTATATATATCCACAGACATATAAAATATTGCTTGTTGTTTATAGCATAGAGTTCTGCCAACATGTGATGTCTTACAAAATCAATCCTGCAGTTTATTAATTATTTCCATGGATCTTCATATAATATATATATATATATAAAGTAAAATAAATTTTCAAAATTCAAAAATGTTGAATGAACAGTTCGACATAAAATCCCTAAGAGAGATTTTATATCTCCTCAGCAACGTACATCTTTCAAAATGGAAATAAAAATAAGAATAAAAAGAGAGAGAAAAAAGGTAAAAAAAATAAAAATAAAAAATAAAAAATAAAAAAGATGGTTAAGATTTGAGAAATTTACGTTACAAAATTTACGTTACAAAATTTACGTTACAAAATTTACGTTACAAAAAATTCCAGAAGTAATTCATGTCTAATTTTAGATTTTAGATTTTAACTTTTAGTTCTGTCTAATTTTAGATTTTAACTTTTAACTCTATCTAAAAGTTAAAATCTAAAATCAATGTATTTTTTCTTATATTTGGTCAGTTGTGTGTGGGATGTTGGTGGGGTTAGTGATAAGGGAACCAGTCTCGTGGATTGACCGTTGAAAAGAGGCTTTCCATTCCTAGCCACACCGCCTGATGAGACATTGAAGTTTCAATGTCGAAACAAATGTAGCATTTGTAATGGATATATAAAAAAATTATGTACATGTTCTAAAATATAATTTATGATAAATATTCACAGCTCTATATATTATATATTGAGCACTGTTTTAAATTAATATTTTGGACATTGTAAAAATTCTTTCTTCGTTCTGTATTCACTCGGATATATATCTATATATATATATATTTTTTTTTTTCTTTAATCATTTCACCCCAAGCACGGCAGTTTTACTGCTACTGGTGTTCAGGGGGTTACATAAGGGGAAAGTGATGAAAAGGTTACAGATTATAGGGTGTCAAGAAGAGGGTATGAGAAGGGTGAGAATACTGGTGTGATGAAAGTGGAGTGGACGAAGAAAAGAGCATGAAAGAAAAAATGCGAGTTAGTGAGATAAGAGATGACAATTGACCTTACATTTAAATTCTTGGAGATTGTAGCTGTCAGGGAAGTGCAAGAAAAGAAGCTATTAGAGTAGAAAATGTGGCTACATTTTATCAGTTTCACTGTAAAAGGGTGAAACCTAGTTGCTAGTCTAGTAGCTCGAGTAAATTCATACATGGGGACACCAGTGAGCTAAGTTCATTGGAGCAAATTCCGTGAAAGTATTTGTAGTAGAGACATAGGGAATCCACATTATGCCAGTGAGAGAGTGAGTATATATATTTATATATATATATATACATAGAGATAGATAGATAGATAGATAGATAGATAGATAGATAAGGAGGTAAATTTATTAGCATATATAAATATATATATATTCCATATCCTCTCTTCTTTATTTTTAAAAACATTTTCTCATTTTCTTTGGCTTTTTGTTTTTTTCTTTGTAGGTGTGCATACACATGTGAGTACTTAAGTGTGACAAGGAGATGTAAGTCACTCATGAACAACATAAACATGTGCATATACATTATATAGGCACAGACAATATCATATGCAGCTGTTTTTTTTTTACTTGTTTTTTTTTTTTTGCCTTATTTTCGTTTCATAATATTTTTCTCCATCTTTATTCTTTGTCCATTTTACCTGAAAATTTATGGAGAGAAGGCAACAAGAACCCACTTCAATATCTTTCCCAAGAATTCCTGGTCATTTACAGATAATAAAGAAAAGGAATCAGTAGAAAGGCAATAGGAAACCACTCCATTATTTTCCCAAGATATCATGGCAATTCACAGATAATAAAGAAAATAAATTAGTGGAGAAGGAAATTGGGACCCACTCCACTATCTTTCCTAAAATGTCATGGCAATCCACATATAATAAAGAAAAGGAATATGTGGAGATGCAATGGGATACCACTCGACTATCTTCCCCAAGAATTTATGGCAATTCACAGATAATAAAGAAAAAGAATCCATGTAGCCAGTAACAAGAAACCATCTCATTATCCTTCTGAAAAAGCCATGGCAATTCACAGATAATAAAGAAAAGGAATCTGTGGAGAAGGCAATGGGAAACCACTCCACTATCTTTCCTAAGAACCCATAGCAATTCACAGATAATAAAGGAAAGGAAACTGTACAGAAGAAATTAGGAAGTCACTACAATGTCTTTTTCAATAAGCCATATCGATTCACCGATGATGAAGCAATGCAATCTATGGGAAAACAATTGGAAAATGCACCACTATTTTTACCGAGTAACAATTTCAAATCCCAGATAATAATTAAAAAGAAATTGGTAGAGTATACAATGGGAAACAACTCCACTATCTTTCCTAAGTGGCCATTGGAATACACAGACACTAAACATAATGCATCTGTGGAGAAGGCAATGAGAAACTCCTTCACTACCTTTCCCAAGAAGTCACGACAATTCACAGACAATAAACAAAATGAATTTGTATAGAAAAAGATGGGAAACCCTTCTTGTGTCTTTCCCAATAAGCCATGTCCATTTACAGACAATAAAGTATTGTAATCTGTGGGAATACAATTGGAAACCACAACCCTATCATTTCCAAGATGTCATGGCAATTCACAAATAATAAAGGAAAGATATCTGTGAAGGCAATGTTCTATTATTTAAACCAACCCAAAGAAAACATTTATCCCGCTGAAAAAATTCTTTATAAGATAATAACAAATATTTTATACGTATAGGAGGCAATAGAAAACCACTAAACTATCTTGCCCAAGAAGTCATGGCAATTCACGAATAATATGATAAGGGAAAGGAATGTGTGGAGATGCAATGGGATACCACTCTACTATCTTTCCCAAGAATTTATGGTAATCCGCAGATAATAAAGAAAAGGAATCTGTGGAGAAGGCAATGGGAAACCACTCCACTATCTTTGCCAAGAAGTCATAGCAATTCACAGATAATAAAGAAAATGAATCGGTGGAGAATGCAATGGAAAAACACTCAGCTATCTTTCCCAAGAAGTCATGGAAATTCACAGAAAATAAAGAAAAGCAATCGGTGGAGAAGGCAACAGGAAACCACTCCACTATCTTTGCCAAGAAGTCATGGCAATTCACAGATAATAAAGAAAAGGAATCTGTGGAGAAGGCAATGGGAAACCACTCCACTATCTTTCCTAAGAAGTCATGTCAATTCACAAATAATAAAGAAAAGGATTCTGTGGAAAAGGCAATGAGAAACCCCTCCACAACCTTTCCCAAGAAGTCACGACAATTCACAGACAACAAACAAAATGAATTTTTGTAGAAAAAGATGGGAAACCCTTCCAGTGTCTTTACCAATAAGCCATGTCCATTTACAAACAATAAAGTAATGTAATCTGTGGGAATACAGTTGGAAACCTCAACCCTATCTTTCCCAAGAATTCATGGCAATTCACAGATAATAAAGAAAAGGAATATGTGGAGAAGGCAGTGAGAAACCACTCCACTATCTTTCCCAAGATATGGCAATTCACAGATAATAAAGAAAAGTATTAAATAGAGAAGTCAACTGCAAACCACTCGCCATTTTAATTGTTGATGCTTTTGGTAGTCATTGTGTGATGTAGTTTCTCTTATTGGCATAGTTCTTTATTCGTGATTTTGTAGTGCCAGTCCATCTTGTATTTAAAATTTTTAAGATCATAATTGGCAGGAAAGAAAGAAACCAAAAGAGATTTTCACAAGTGAGAAGTGTAAGTCAAAAACCGATTAACATAGAACTCACACTTACTCTTAACAATCTCAACTTAAAATAAACTAAAAATTAAACTAATCACAATTTTTTTTTTTTTTTTTAATAAGCGTTTCACCCCGAGCAAGGCATGTCACTGCCACTACTGCGCAGGGGGCTACGTAGAGTGGAGAAAGGATAATTAAATATAGGAAATGACAGAGGGTAGGTGATAGGCGGGTAAGGATACCGAGAATGAGGGTTGGGTAGATGAGAGTGTTCTGAGAATAATTGGGAGTTAGTGTGATAGGAGGTGTCTATTGACCCTACATTTAAACACCTGGAGATTGTAACTGTCGGGAAAGCAGAGTTGTGGAAGGGAGTTCCACAGGCGGGAAGCGCGAGAAAAGAAGCTGTTGGAGTAGAATTTACGGTTACATCTTATTTGTTTAACTGTAAAAGGGTGGGACCTAGTTGCTAATCTAGTATCTCGTGTAAATTCGTGCTTAGGCGGCACCAGTGATCTAAGCTCATTGGAGCAGAAGCCATGAAAATACTTGTAGAAGAGGCACAGGGAAGCCACATCACGCTGGTGAGAGAGCGGAGTATTAAAATATGACAAATTTCATGGACTTTGACATTATTCAGGGGTCATTTGTTTTTGTTTTTGTACAAATGCATGAATTTGGTTTGCCAATGCTAATTCTCAAAAAATATAAAATTCACTATATTTTATCCATAATTTTGATTGTGTTAAAATTATTCATCTTTTTCACAAGAAAAATCGGAAGTTGATGTTAAAAATTGCTGCAAAACATTGTTGATTTATTTAAGATGAAATGATCTATTATGAGCCATTATTGTACATAATTAGGCTACAATGAAATTATTTTATATGAATACTAACTTATTCGTTGCATTGGGGTGCAATGATTCTCAGTTCAGGATGAGAATGAGCAGAGTTCAAATTCCAGTTGAATTTATTTCATTCACTTATGCATAAATACCATTAGGAAAGGTATGAATCCATCTCTTTTCCCTCCAGCTATGGGTTGAATAGCAGGAAGGTTTGAGTTCTATAGCTTTGATTGAGAACCAGTCTAACACTGAAAGAAATGGCAGCCTACTGTGGGAAAATCTTTTGTCTAGTTAGTCATCAATTGAAAGAGATATGATCCCCCAAGTGTGTATCATGTACAACACTTAACTGATTGACTGATCATATGAAATTTAAGATATATTAGTCGGAGGGCCTTGTTACATAGATTTAGTGAGTGGTGGGGTGAAACACTTGCACCAGACTCTGATAATGGACATAGCTGGAATTTGAAACCTTCTTGCCAATTTCTCTGAGTTGCAAACCGCACATCAAAATCTGTCCTACAGTATAGCACAAATTTTTGGATCGTGTCCATCTGTAGCACTACTGATTATGAAAGCTATATTTATTTGAAAAAACAGATTAAATATATACAAACAATAAAACCATGACTTGACTGGCCCTGCACAGGGTATCAGTAATAAGATGCTGAAATCCCACAAAGGAATCAATCGCAGAAAGGGGTTGGTTAATCTAACAATAAAACGATTCACTTGTGAAAATCATCCCAGGACAAACCGATCGTATGATAAAGAAACTAAGTTCATGGCAGTGGGGTTAGTGTTTGAAGATTTTATATTTATAGATTGTGCTTCAGATATAGATGTGATATATTTCACGTGAGGGGGTGGTGTAAATTTTGGTAATGGATGACGGAGAGAAATGAACGAGAGTAAAAATTTTATGGATTTATGCACTGATCAATCTGTTAGCCATGTAAATATCTATTTACTTACCTAGCTCACACATTTCTTCTTTATCTACCATCTGAGCAATTAGATTTGATTTTTATCTGCCTCTGTCTCAAATATGGTGTGGAAGTATATCTGTACCTACCCGTCTATCTATCAAGTTGCTAGTCAGAAAATGTATCACTTTTTGCCTTTAAAATTAATTGATTATTCTAATTTTTGCTAAGCGACAATAAAGAAGTTAAATTATTTATTCAACAGTGTGCACATCTGCCCAGCTTGGTGGCTGAGGTTGTAATGTTTTTCTTCCTACACTATTTATTAAATATGCACCAATCTTCAAGTCCTTCATTAGTGTTTAGTGGCTGAGATTGTAGTGTTTTGTTTTCAACATTATTTGTTAAATCCCAACCTTATCTGCATATTCACAATTAGTGCTTGCTGGCTGAGGTTGAAGTGTTTTTCTTTCAACATTATCTGTTAAATCCCAACCTTATCTGCATATTCACAATTAGTCCTTGGTGGCTGAGGTTGTAGAGTTTTTATTCCTACATAGGCTCAACTAAATAACATCCACATTACACCCTCACTGGTCTCCAAGATAATTGCAAAACTTGACCCTCACAAAGTGAGTGGCGGGGACAGAATCCCAATCATAGTCCTGAAGAAATGTGCCCCAGAACTCTCCTCTGTCCTCTCTAAACTCTATAACCTCTGCCTATCTGCTTCCTGTTTTCTTGCCTGTTGGAAGTCCTCTTGTGTAGTTCCTATATTTAAGAATTCCGGTGAACCCTCAGACCCCGCTAATTACCGCCCTATTAGTCTCCTTCCGATCTTCGGCAAAGTTTTCAAAGCCATTATCAATGCCGAGGTGATTCAGCATCTCACAGCCCACAGGCTTCTCTCTGACAAACAGTACGGGTTTTGCTTCACCAGGTCTACTGCTGATATGCTAACGACCATTACCGAGTACATATACCGGGCTCTTGACAAGAATGGTGAAGCCTGAACCGTTGCCTTGGATATCTCCAAAGCATTTGACAGGGTCTGGCATGCTGGCCTCTAATGCAAAGTGCGGAGCTACGGGATAACTGGACATCTGTTTGACCTCATCCAGCCGTTCCTCTCTAACTGCACATTGAAGGTAGTATTAAATGGGCATGCCTCCTAAAACTACCATACGAACGCGAGCATCCCTCAAGGTTCTATCCTAGGTCCCATGCTCTTTCTGATGTACATTAATGATCTCCACGATGCCATTAGATCCCAAGTAGGCACCACAATCTACTCTTGCCTCGATCAAAAACCCGGTGGGGGCGACAAAGTGAACTTCGCTGCCGAGCTTGAAAAGGACCTCCAATCCATAGTGGCCTGGGGTAGGAAAAGGCTAGTAAATTTCAATGCTTCTAAAATGAAGCTGTTATCAACTAACCACCATAGACAATCGCATCTACCTCCCATTAGCATGGAACAGGCTTGCCTCCCAGAGAGTAAAACACTATGCCTCCTTGGCCTTATACTTTCGGCGGACCTCAAATGGAATGACTATATCGAATCCATTGCCAAATCCGCCGCTATGAAAGTCGGCTCTCTGTGCAGGGCCCGGAAGTTTTTCCCGCCTGAATCTATCCTGCACATATACAAATCTACCATCCGCCCATGTATTGAATACTGCTGCCACATCTGTTTGAATGCCCCTGTTACTCTCCTTGGGCTTCTTGACAAACAAAGAAGAATCTGTAACGTGGTTGATACTGACTTGGCAGAGCGGCTGCAACCACTCTCTCACCGGCATGATGTGGCTTCCCTGTGCCTCTTCTACAAGTACTTTCATGGCTTCTGCTCCGATGAACTTTGATCATTGGTGCCACCTAGGTACGAATTTACATGAGATACTAAATTAGCAACTAGGTCCCACCCTTTTACAGTTAAACAGATAAGATGTAACCGTAATTTCTACTCCAACAGCTTCTTTTCTCGTGCTTCCCACCTGTGGAATTCCCTTCCACATGTCTGCTTTCTCAACAGCTACAATCTCCAGGTGTTTAAATGTAGGGTCAATAAACACCTCCTATCACACTAACTTCCAATTATTCTCCCAACACTCTCATCTACCCAACCTTCATTCTCGGTATCCTTACCCGCCTATCATCCACCTTCTGACATTTCCTATATGTAACCATCCTTTCTCCACTCTATATAGGCCCCTGTGCAATAGTGGCAGTGAAATGCCTTGCTCGGGGTGAAACGCTTATAAAAAAAAACAAAAAAAAAAAATTATTTGTTAAATCCACACTTATCTGCATGTCCATAACTAGTGCTTGGTGGTTAAGGTTGTAGTGTTTTTTCAACATTATTTGTTGAATCCCAACATTATCTGCATATTAGAACTTGGTGGCTGAGATTGTAGTGTTTTTCTTTCAACATTATCTGTTAAATCCCAACCTTATCTGCATATCCACAATTAGTGCTAAATGGCTGAGGTTTTAGTGTTTTTCTTTCAACATTATTTGTTAAATCCTACCCTTATCTGCATGTCCATAAATAGTGCTTGGTGGCTGAGGTTGTATTTTTTTTCATCCAAAATTATTTGTTAAATTTCACTTTTATCTGCATGTCCATAATTTGTGCTTGGTGGCTAAGGATGTAGTTTTCTTTTTTCAACATTATCTGTTAAATCCCAACCTAATCAGCATGATCATAATTAGAGATTGGCGGTTAAGGTTTTAGTGATTTTCTTGTCACATTATTTGTTAAATCTTGTCATCATCTGCCTATCCCTGATTATACTGTTTTATTCAGTTTAAAATTTATTTGTGTAACATTGTATGAAACAACAGAAAAAGTTACCCAACTCAAAAGTCATACTGAAAAAGGGGGAAACTATGCACCACTTCACTCACACATTCCCTTGTCTAGCGTGTTCTGCTGTAAACCGAATTCCCTTTTTACACAGGACTCATTCTATTTTTTTGAGCATGATATCTAGACAGTTATTTAACACAAAAGTATAAAAATAGACTACGTTTTCTTCATTGCAAATGAACTAATTTGGACAGTTGATATAACTTTCTTTCTTTAAAACTGGCCCAAATTTTTCCCCCACAAAAAGTGTAACATTTCATTCTTATATATAATATGCACCCATATCTTCTCAGCTTAAAATCTGGAAAAAATATGATAGATGTGACCAACAATGAAAGACATGAAAATAAAACTTTTTCAACTGACTTAGCTACAAACCCTGTTTAGAGATTAAATGAGAAAGATTAAGTAAATGTCTATCATATTGCAATCAATAGATTCACACATTCAGATGTAGAGAAAGAGATTATTATTAAATAGGTTTTCAGCAAACTCTTCCCTTGACACTGCTATTATTTAAACTATCTTCACTCATGAACTATGTTTATTGTTTTAAAAAATAATGATTAGAATTGTTATAAAACTTAAATATATGAAAGTGAATTTACACATTGTTTTTGTTCTTGAGAATTGGCAACAAAAATAAAAAAAAATTATTTATTAGATTGTTTGCATTAAATTATTTTAGGGATATTAACCAAGCAGCAGAAAATCAGTTCATTCTATAATTACTTGGACATGTATTCATCAGGCTCTTTTTCATCAAAAGAAAAATGACAAGCTTAAATTGAGCTACTTGAGTTGAACCCATCTGAACCTGTAAGAGATTGTAGCTATCAGAGAAACAAGTATACAGAAGGGAGTTCCACAGGCTGGAGCTGCGAGAAAAGAAACTGTAAGAGTAGAAGTGACAGTTACATTTGATAGTTTTGATTGTAAAAGGATGGGACCTAGTTGTCAATCTAGTACCTTGAGTAAATTTGTGTAGTCAGAGCACCAGGGTAAGAAAAAGAAGAAAAAGGAAAGAAAAAGATGATGAAAAAGAAGAATAAGAAGATAAAAGAAGAAAAAGAAAATATAAACATAAGAAAAACAAGTAAATAAAAAAAAAAGGAGAATGAAAAGGAAGAGGAAAAAGAAGAACAAAAAAGAAGGAAAAAGAAGTAAGAAATAAAAAGAAAATAGAAAAAATAATTGAAGGAAGAAAAAAGAGGAAAAAATATGAGGAAAAACAAAGGTAAGAAAAAGAAAGGTATGAAAAAGAAAAACGAAAAGATATAAAAAGAAAAGATAAGAAATCAGAATTAAAGGAAGAAAAAAAAGAGGAAAAAGAAAAAGGAGAATAAGAAAAAGAAAGAAAAAAGGAAAGCAAGAAGAGGACAATGAAGAAGGAAGCGAAAAAAGAAGAATAAAAAAGAAGAAATAAAAAGAAAAAGAGAAAAAAGAAGAATTAAAGAAGGAAAAAGAAAAAAGAAGAAAAAGAAGAATGAGAGTAAAAAGAAGAAAAAGAAAGGTATGAAAAAGAAATAGAAGAGTAAAAAGAAAGAGAATGAAGATGAAAAAAGAAAAGAGAAAAAAGAAGAATTGAAGGATGAAAAAAACAAAAAAGAGGAAAAATATGAGGAAAAAAGATATGAAAAAGAAAAAGAAGGGTAAAAAGAAAGAAAAATAAAAAAAATAAAGATGTAAAAAGAAAAGAAACCAGAATTAAAGGAAGAAAAGGAAAAAACATAAGAAAAAGAAGAAAAAAGAAAGAAAAATGAAGAGGACAAAGAAGAAGGAATAAGAAAAAGAAGAGTAAAAAAAGAAGGAAAAGGAAGTAAGAAATAAAGAGAAAAGAGAAAAAAGATGAATTAAAGGAAGAAAAAGAAAAAAGCAGTAAAAAGTAGAATAAGAGTATAAAGAAGAAAAAGAAAAATAAGGAAAAGAAAGGAACGAAGAAGAAAAAAGAAAAGGAAAAAGGTAGAGAATAAAGATGTAAAAAGAAAAGAGAAAAAGGAGAATTAAAACGAGAAAAAGGAGTAGAAAAAGTCGAAAAAGAAAAAAAGAATGAAGAAGAAAAAGAAAGAAGAATCATTTGTGAATTCGTAAGTTAAATAGTGATGAGAAGTTCTTATGAAATGGCCAATTCTTTTTTCTTAAAGTCTTCATTATCATCCTCTTTTATTTCACATTTCCAAACCAAACAGCTTCCTGTTTGCCTCTAATTCTTTCAAGACATGTTTTTGCTGACTTACAAAACAAAATAAAAACACTGATCATTAACTGTCCATCTTACACTGACACACAGTCCCAGCTTATCCATACTATCCATCAATCTAGCTGTGACAGTCTATGAAAGACAACACATCCCACATACACCCTCTGTGCATCTCTATCTGGTGACAAAAGCTAAAAAATTTTTTCAAAAATCGTGCGTCTGTCTGAGGACAAGGACCAATGTGATACATCCCACTCCACCCCACATGGTTCTATTTGCTGATGAAATCTAAAAGTGCATCTTTGTTTGCCTGCAATAGGTAGCCTTACCCCACTGCCTAGCATCTCTGCTGAAAATATCTTTTGGTCTTTTGGTCTGTTTACAGTAGTTCCCACTCTATTAAGACATATATTTACAAAATTTGATATACATGTGTGTGTACAGGTATATATATATATATATATATATATATATATATATAGTCATCCATATACAAGCCTGTTTTGCTGTATCACAGCTCATCAGTGTGGCTAGACATCTGTTTGCTTCCAGCCAAAATCAAAACTTGACTTATCTGGTATCAGTCAGAGAGTCTACACCTACACCTACCCCTAAGCTATCAGCATATGGTGAGAGATATGCGGAAATTTTTACGTGTTATATATACGTGGTATATATATATATATATATATTTTTTTTTTTAATCATATCACCCCAAGCAAGGCGGTAACGCCACTGATGTGCAGGGGGGTACATAAGAGTGAGAAGATTAGAAAAGAGAAAAACCAGAAACCACATCCTAAACAGGAAACAAGGGATGAGCCTCTTCACCTGTTCAATAGACGTGGGTGGAGTGTGAACCGGGCGATAGTTTAGTCTATCTACTCCAATTGAGAAAAAAAAAGAAAAGAGGGAAAAGACTGGAAAAGAGAAACCCGGAAACCGCATCCTAAACAGGAAACAAGGGATGAGCCTCTTCACCTGTTCAATAGATGTGGGTGGAGTGTGAACCGGGCGATAGTTTAGTCTATCTACTCCAATTGAAAAAAAAATAAAATAAAATAAAAAAAGAGTGAAAAGATTGGAAAAGAGAAAACCAGCAGCCACAACCTAAACAGGAAACAAGGAATGAGCCTCTTCACCCGTTCAATAGACATGGGTGGAGTGTGAACCGGGCGATAGTTTAGTCTATCTACTCCAATTAGTCTATCTACTCCAATTATATATACCAACTATAGGGTTAGTATGGATGGAATAGAATTCTGATATCCAAAAGAACACTATTTTTAAAAGAGTGCTCAATACAGAGTAGATCAAATAATATTTATTTAGTATTTATAACATAAGTATGTTATAACATCATGACAAAGTAGCTAATTTTGTTTCAACACTTCTTGTGTTTTGCCAAGTCTTGGTGCTGATTGCAAGATGAAGAGTTTTGAAAGGTTAAAGACTGAACAAAAACCCCCTCAATGGGGAAGATATTGTTATGTAGTCTCTGATGACCAATCAAAATACAAGTAAATGCTAATCTAAAAAACATGACAACATACCCTAAAAACAATTTAATGGTGCATTAATGTTAACATTTGATTTAAATAGAAAATATAAGAAAGTTTGAAACATAATAGCTACTTTGTAAATGATGTAATAACATACTTATGCTAAAAATTTATACATATATATATATATATATATATATAATCATTTCACTCCAAGCAAAGCATAACCACCACTGGTGTGCAAGGGGGTTTCAGTGGTAGGAAAAACAACAACTGGGGATATCAAGGAAAGGATAAATGAAGGAGGAGAATCAAGGAGATAAAAGATGGCAGTTGATATTGCATTTAAGCTTTTAGAGATTGTAGCTATTAGGGAAGCAAGCAAATGGAAGGGAGTTTAAATATATATATATTCAATATATATATTGAAACATGTATTCATTGAATGTTTCATTGAATAATATAGACATAAGAGTGGGCCCATGCTGAAAAAAATGACAGCAAAATATTTATATCAATATACCATCTAAAATGACAGCAATATATATATTGATGTACCTACTGTTGAACACCTTGTATTAAAAAACAAAAATATATATATATATATATATATATATATTGTCCACACCTCAATGACATAATTATTTCAAAAAATAAAATAAGCCACTGTTAAAGAGCAAACATGCTGCAAGACTTTTCATAACTGGTAGTAAAGTATAATAACTGGTAATAAAGAGAATGAACCTAGTTGATGCTGTGGCACTGCTGTCTCTCTCACTCCATGAATCTAACAAGAAGTGTATATATATATATATATATATATTACAAAAAGTTCCAAAGATTAATGAAATGGAATTAACAACCAAGATTTATTTGTTTGTTTGAACATTATTTTTCATCGATACTTATATATAGTAGATATTCCATCTTTAATTAAACAGTATATTTAAATATATATATTCCTACCAGCCTGCACTTCAGTATGTTATTGCTACACTTGTAATAAATTTTGTTGGGTGTTGGTCGGTTGATTTGATATAGAGAGCTTCGAGAATTTAAAGTGTGTGTGTGTGTGTGTGTGTGTGTGTGTGTGTGTGTGTGTGTGTGTGTGTGTGTGTGTGTGTGCACGTGTGTGTGTGTGTGAAAATGTGTGTTTGTGTGCAAAGAGGATAAGATAAAGCACCTACTCTTTTTGGCTTTCTCTGGTTCTTCATTTTTTTTATGTGCCATATCCTTTCAGTAAAGTAAATCAATTGGAATATATATATATATATATTCTTTTTTTTCTTAAGAGGCTCTGCTCAAAACCAAATTTGATCATTTAGTCAGATTTGTATATGTACATATAAATGATGGCAAATATAAAATTATGATAATGGATTAATCAAAGTGAAGAGAAAAAAAACAAAAACAAATTAAACTATATATATCATCCCCAAAAATTATATACACAGTTTAAATATTGAAATACATATCATTTTCAAAATTAGATAGCAGCTGCAGACATTATTGTTTTGTCAATGCCTGTTTTCAAACTGGTGTCCAGGCACCGCAGACAACATGAAGCAGTGGAAATTGCAAACATCACGAAACAATTTGTTTGCATTCTGATTCAGTGGCTGCTCTCAATTCAGTGACTGTTGCAGATTTGTTAGCATCGACATTGCCTTTTAGGTATCCCCATAAAAAGTCCTGAAGTGTGAGGGCTGGTGAGTGTGGAGGGTATTCTATGAAGCCCCTTTGTTCAATCGACCTGTTTGGCAAGATCTTGTCAAGGAAGGATCTAACATCCTGATGATAGTGTGGGGGTTCTCTATCTTGCTGAAAATAAAACTTCTTATCGTCAAAGTTTTTTCAAAATACTATGCATGACAGACTGTTGCAGTGTGTGTATACATCTTTTTAAGACACTTTGGGAAACAGATCTGTCTGCGAATGACAATATTTATGCTCTCACACCCTGATTGAGCACTCTAGAAGATAGGTAGACTTTGAAAAACAGTAGCCACTCTAGCGTGTATGCATGTATGCATCACTCATTCAGTAAAAATGAATTTGGGCACTATAGCTATTGGGCGCGTAATATGATATGCGCTAAAAAGACTGCCTTCTTCCACTGAATGCCCCGTGGCCCAGGGGTAGAGTTGCCGACTGACGCCAATTCAGTTGGGTTTCAAGCCTGGGTTATGTAGCAATTGGAGTCTAACCGTACTGATGAGCTGTGATACAGCGAAACAGATCTGTCTGCGGATGACAATATATATATATATATATATATATATATATATATATATATATATATATATAATCATTTCTCCCCAAGCACGGCAGGAGGGGCTCTGGTATGCAGGTGGTTAGAGTGAGTGAAAAAATAAGGTACAGAGGATGTTGAAGAAAGAATAAGAGATGGATGGGAATCAAAGAGATATAAAATGATCGTGGATTGAAACTTTTAGAGTTTGCAGCTACCAGAGAAGCAAGAAAATAAGAAGTTTCACAAGTGAGAAATGGGAGAAAAGAAACTGTTAGAGTAGAAGATGTGGTTACTATTTTGATAGTAGCATGAATAAATTTATGTGGTCAGAGTACAAGGGAAAAATCTTGTCAGAGAAGTTGCCATGAAAATACTTGCAGAAAAGACAGAACGACAAAATGCTGTTCGACATCTCTCGGCTTCAACTTGTATAGCACTCAATGTCCTTGCTTTTGATTCATTCCTAATACTTTCAAACATTTTAAAATTGTTGTGCGATCAACTCCTAATAATTCTGACATTAGTCTGACATGAGTCTTAATGAAGTAATGCTTCCTATTCTCCGTCTTCAAACATTTTTGGTGTGCCAGAGTGTTCTGTCTCTTAAACATCAAAATCGTTATTTTTTAAATATCTAAACCAATCTCTGCAAGTTGTTTCTGATATGGTCACCAAAAGTCTTAACAAGAATTTTGTCTACTTCAGCTGCAGATTTTTTTAAATAAAGTAGTGCAGTAACATTCCCTACAAATACACTTTCTTTGGTATGAAATTCGACATGTTTAACGCTATGAAAAACAAAATTGTTTACACTTTGGTGTAATGACATACACTTAATTTCAAGCTTGCTATAGTACTTTTTTATAAATGCATTACCACCTGAAACTACACACACAAAGTTCTGGTAATACCACCTGTTGGAAATCAGTGAGAACTTATTCAATCTTCCAAATATATATATATATATACAGTGTCCATAAAGTCTGTGTACAATTTAAAATAATTGCACATTTGTAACTACACATGACAGAAACAATCTGTAAGAAAGCTTAATATATCTACTTCCTTCTTGTCTTTGAAAAATTTATTCATTATTTGTTTTCCCTTTCAATTTGTTGCAATTTCAGAATGACTTTTCTTTCGCAGATTTTTTGAAGGGTGTGTTGTTAATGGTGATTGCTTGCTATTTAGAAACACTGTGAAATGACATTATTCCTAATGCTTGATCAATTAGAACTGATGAATGATAAAACGCTTCAACAAGATGCCACACCTTAACTCTTGGAACTGAAAGTTAGGGATTTTTTTTAATTTAGAAACTGCCTAACAGATGAATTAGACATGGTAGACCATTATTGTAGCCTCTACTATCACCAGATTTGAATCCATCAGATTTCTTTTTATGTGAAAAGTAATGTTTAAACCTTGATCTTTACAGGAATTGCAAATTAGGATAATTGATGTGATTGAAGGCATTACTGAAAATTGGCTGCCAAAAGTCTTCCAAGATCAACAGCTATAAGGAAAAAAGCAGAATTGACTGAGTGCTATAGCCTAGGATGACAACAGGTCTAGAAGAAGGAAACCTCTGAATTCAAATCAACCTGGAGCCTCACTGTTGCACAATATGTACATTTGGATGTAAGTCACTAATGAAACAGTGGTGATACTGAGTGAGGTTCTCGAAATCGAGAGGATAGAGTCTATATATATATGTGTGTGTGTGTGTGTGTGTGTGTGTGTGTCTGTGTGTGCGTGTGTGCATGTGTGTGTGTGTGTGTGTGTGTAAAAATAAGACAAACACGTTATTCCATGGTTAAGTGGAAGTATACGCCAATTTCAGGTGAACCATCTTCAGCTTCCATCTTTATTGTACAGAAGATTTTATTGTACGAATACATTCGTGTAAAATCTTCTGTACAATAAAGATGGAAACTGAAGATGGTTTGCCTGAAATAGGCCTATACTTCCACTTAAACATGAAATAACGTGTCTGTATTATTTTTATGCATATTTGCTCTATATGTATGTATATACATATATATTTACAGCTCTTCTAGTAAGTTCTCCTACGACTTTATATACAGGATACTCCTTTGGATTCTTCTATATCTACACCGCAGATATATATATATATATATATATATATATATATATATATATATATACCCCTGATGACCTGTTCATTAGTGAAGAGTTTCTCCATGATTTTTGGGAACTTTTATATTACAATATCCCAAATAAACTAATCAACTAAAAGATGAAAAAAATGAAACTTAAAAACAAATCAACAAAATGCAAAATGCAAAAGACAAACAAAATAAAAAATTGTGTTAACAAGCTTGAATCAATAAAATTGAGTAGCGATTTTGACATCACTGGGTTTCGCTTACTTTCTTGGCCTTATGCCACGTCTAAGCTGTGCTTAGAAAATCGCTGTATCGGGTTGTCCAGAAAGTTCATAACAATTTTTAGTTGTTCATGTTCTAACTAAAAATTGGTATGAACTTGACAGGGCACAAAGAAGAATAAGAATAATACAGACGTAATCTAAAAGTTTTCTCCTACTATCAAGGATTGAATCTCTTTCTCTGCCCTCAATATCTTATCTGGACAAGAAATTTTAAAACATTTTTTTCTTTCTAAAATCCCCAACCTTTTTTTTTATGTAAACTTCCTGTGTTTGGAGATGTTTTTTGGGCTCCTTCCTGTATGTGAACTTTGTTACCATATTTGAAATAAAAAAATTTTTGGTTTTGATCATTACTGAAGAAGCGTGATTTCTCTTGCTGAAATAGCTATACAACAAATATAGAATTTGGAATTTTATTTGATATAATATATATATTTAGCACTGTAAATAGATAATAATATTTACACTAAGCACTCCACCTGGATCATTTTTATTATTAATTTAGTTGATATTAATAGGATCTGGTTTTTGAAATTTTACATACATAATTTACCTTTTTTGGATTTAAACTATATATATGTGTGTATAGGACCCCTTAGAGATGATAAACCTTTATAGTATTAACAACAATCTTACATCAAATTCTATCTATTACACATCACAAACTGTGATCTAATTTAAAGTTTTATAGAAAAAAGTGATTTCCTAAATTCACAATTAAGGTTAAATATACAAAATTAGATTAATTATAAAAACTGTGATCTAATTTAAAGTTTTATAGAAAAAAGTGATTTCCTAAATTCAAAATTAAGTTTAAATATACAAAATTAGATTAATTATAGAAACTGTGTTTAAATACTAAAATATTCTACAGTTGTACAAATAAACATTAAAGATAGGTCCAATCCCATCCCTCTCCACCCTTTACACTTCCTTACTCTCCCCCTCTAATAAACCCAAAAAATAAAGCCTAGCCATAAAACCTATACCCAACCTTCCACTGTTAAATCTGTCTACAAAATTCCCGACACTTTCATTAATCAACTATATTCTCTACTCACCCGACTTCTTTCAAGATTCTAATGGACAATTTACAATACTTATTCCCTTGTCACTAATCCCCACCAACATTCCACACACAACCCACCAAATATAAGAAAAGAGGCTTTCCATTTCTTTCCATATCACCTGATGAGACATTGTCATTTCAATGTTGAAAGAAAACGTACACTTTGTAGTGGATATAAAAAGAATTTGTACATGTTCTAAAATATAATTTATAATAAATATTCACAGCTCTATATTATATATTGAGCACTGTTTTAAATTAATGTTTTGGAAGTTGTAAATATTTCTTCATTCCTTATTCACTCAGAAAATATATATATATATATATATATATATATATATATATTTTCTAAACATATACTGTTAAATATAAGAGACAATGAATGTCTATTATGTTTAATCATGAGCCATTCTAAACGTCGTATTTTGGCTTTAATTTCAGTTGTAAATAAAGAGAAAAATTCTCCAACATTTGGATAATCTTTTATTAATTTGGTTCTAAACTTTCGGCTTACATGAGCCATCTTCAGAGAGGTTATTAAGACGGTAACACAATAACATCCACCATCACCGACAATTTTATTTTGTGTTGACATAAAACTCCACTAGGCAACAGCAATAGTTACCAAAAATAACAAACGCAGTTCGCAAATTTTCAATGCGGTTCTATGATGTCACACTGTGTGATAGCGTGATGACAACAGAACCATATATTTAAATGCAATGTAATATGTTATGGCCAGATTTAAAAGTGATTTTATTAAGTGTGGGTTGCTTGGATTTAATGTAGATGGCCTCCAATATCTGAAGGTTCTTTTTACTGTTTTGTATGAGGGAGGATTATTGTATTATTGACTAAAATCTGTCTGATATTAGGCTTACGGCCTATCACGTTGAATACACCGGTTCTCGCTCGATCACCGAAGTTAAGCAACGTTGAGCCTGGTCAGTACTTAGATGGGTGACCGCTTAGGAATACCAGGTGCTGTAAGCGTATAGTGACGGATGTGCGTTGTGGTGCAGTGCATATCAGCTCGGAAAGAGAAATCGGTGAGCCGAGTTCGAATTCCAGTTGAATACCCTGCATTCACTTAAGCACTGGTACCCTTGGAAAAGGTATTAATCCGTCCATTCCCTCCAGTTATGGGTTAAATAACAAGGGTAGGACTTGTGGACTCTGCTCTTAAAAACAAATCCCAATGAATCGTGAAAAGAAAAATGTTGTAAAAATAAAATAACCTTACCCAAAATCACTGGTTATGACCTTAAATGATCCCAAAAGGATTGATAGGTCGTTAAGCCTCAAAAACAAACAAACAAACTGTCTGATATTACCTACATGTTTATGTTTTTCTGAGAAATGTTGTTTAATTGTACTCTGATTAGAAAGGTGACAGGTAAGTCTACGGGAGAGCGTGGTTGTAGTAAAACCAATATATGTACTGGGTATATATATATATATATATATAGAGAGAGAGAGAGAGAGAGAGAGAGAGACTTCCTTATGTCTATACATACATTGCTCAACTAATTTTTTTCTTATTATGTTTTAAGCTGCCTTATCCTCTTTAATCATTTTTTAACTTCTTCCTCCTCCTCTCAAAAATTCACGAGTAAAACAAACTATACATGCAAAACAATGACATAAATATTTTTGACAAAAATCAAAGTTATAATAACTATAAACGAGATGAATCTTTACTTAGAAACATTATTAGGAAATACACAATTCAAGTTGATATAAAGAAGAAAACTAAATAACCTATTACAGAAAAATTAAAACTGCTAACCTCATTGTCCAAAATAACAATTCATCTGCAAGATCAAAACGACAGAGATCCAATATTATTTACGAATTTACATGTCCTTTAAAGACCTATGTTTCTGATCAATCCAAATTTGTAAATACTAACATCGAATATAATACTGCATGTTTAACGAGAAGACTCTTTCTGACCATAGCTCTGTTAGGGTTTATTTAAATACTAACGAAGACCTACCAAACTTTATCCATAACATACTCATCAATAATACTAATATAACAGCATCATTAAATGGTTCAAAATAATGAAAGCATTATTAATAAAAAAGAAAAAGCCAACTCTCAACAACATCAACTACGAACATGGCCACAATATGCTGACTGTGTTTGAAAAATAAAACATTTCTATAACTCTAGATACATACATAAACGATGCATATATTCAGTTAAAATCAAAATAAAATTCATCCTTGATAATAGCTAAATGTACAGCCAAAAGTGCTCGAATAAATAAAATATTTGGATAATTTTTATATAATTTATGTACTAAAAAAAAATTTATAAGATCACATAAAAATTATATAAAAGACTTAACCATAGCACCTTGTATGTCATTTTTAATTAAAAAAAAAAAAATATATATATATATATATATATATATATATCAGCCAGTCAGTTAAGTGCCATATGTGATACTTGCTTGGGTGATCATGTCTCTTTTGATCCATGATAACTAGGTAGACAATTTTTCTGCAGTACTATTATGCCATATTGTTCTACAGTAGACTGGTTGCCAAATAAAGCTATAAAATACAATCTTTCCTTCTCTTCAACCCATAGATGGTGTGAGAAGACGTATTTGTGTATAAGTGAATGCAACAAGTTCAACGGGAATATATATATATATATATATATATATATAATATATATATAAAATATATATATATATATATATATATATATATATACAATATATATAAAATATATACAAAATATATATATATATACAATATATATAAAATATATACAATATATATAAAATATATACAATATATATATATATATATATAAAACCAATATTCCCCCATAGCAGTTCACTTCAATCAACCGGGACACACATTAGAAAATTGCAAATGTTTACTAATAGACTCATGCAGAAAGAAAGAAAAATACTGGATTTTAAAATTAAATACACACAGGCTAGGGTTAAATAGGGACTTAGGTGTTTTGAATCTTTATAAATATTTCAATAGTTAAACATTTTTTAGATACAATTAAAAAAATTTTCTCTAAAACAAAATTCATAAGTATTATTAAAGATAGGTTTAAGTTTCAAATATTTAAAAAAATCTGTCGCTTTCTGCGTCACGTGATGTGAACAATCTCTCCATGAATGCTCTCGCGAAATACGTTTCTAATTTAAATTTTAAAATCATTTGTTTCTGATGAAGGACCGAGGACAGTCTGAAATATCAAATATAATAATAGAAATAAATAAATACTGTCAGAAAAATACATTTTTAAACTTAAAACTTTTTAGCAGTTTTTCCTATACATATATATATATAATAATGGCCACTTGTAGTTGAAGATACCAGGGTGGCTAGTTCCTCTCTATTACAGATGCCTGCTAAGACACACTTGTTGTATAACACCCACAGAACCCACCCGTGTTTTATACTGCAACTATGCAGAGTGAACCTTAGTTATAGTTTCTGACAAAGAGTACGTTATCTAACATGAACAACAGTCTTAACAATGCCAGGATGCTCAATCTCTGTCATGATGACTTGTGACCTTGAGCTAGCACAACCATCAACAGTTCCTTCAAGGGAGCCATCAATCCAATTTTACTCACATGGCTTGAGTCAACCTGTAGTATTATTTTCAGGCACTTTCCAAAAGTGCCACACACTGGGATTGCTCCCTCCAGACTGATAACATCAAGAAGTCACCTTCCTGACAAACTGACCCTGGTGAGATTTGAACCTAGGCTTCATGGTCAGAAATAGAACATTCTAACCACTTGGCAATGTGTTCATATATATCTATCCTAGCAGTATAGCCTGGTGTTGCTCGGGTGCAATGAAAGCTTTAAAACTAATCCATGGTCCTGGAGCTCAGACTCTTTGGACGTTGGCACGAAAGACTAAAAAGCAATAGTTGTTTCCAGTTAAAGCGAAACCGTAGACTGAAAGAAAAATGAATGGATGTAAGTCAAATTTGATTTCCTGGTATTGCTATCAAATAAGTTTTTTCATCGTAAACTGAATTTTGAAGGCTAAATAAGTCCTCTGAGTAAATGGTATCATGGCTGAGACTAGGAACTACAATTATACCTACTTAGAGCCAAACCCGAAGCAAAAACTAAAATAAAAGAGCTGAAAAAATATAGACATACAGGCAGATAAACAGACATGAACACAAATATTTTGCCTTTTATATATATATATATTATCAATTTTCTGCACTATTGTAAGAACTGCAACATTGAAACTTTTGAATATTGTTTTTTATGTCTTTGTCTATGAGTGTATCAAATTTGATTAAAATCGGACCACTCCTTCTATAACCCGATTTTTTCGATTATCAATTTTCGATATTTATCAGGGGTACCTCGGCACAAACCTAGCTAAGAACACTTGCAGATGCTTATAATACAACTGTGTAAATTTTCAAGAAAATCGATTTGGTCGTTTTGGAGTCTATAGGTAACGGACATACACACACACACACACACACACACACGCACACACACACACACACACATTTATAAATAAGTTTAGATTTAGATTTAGATAAATACACATGTTGACACAATTTGTTAAATACATTTTATTGCATTATAAAAGTGTTTTCATTTAATATTTTTTTCTTATTATGTTGTAAACTGTCTTCCCCTCTTTGATCTTTTTTACCTGCCTTCTACTCTGAAAAATTCAAGAGTAAACATCAGAAATTATAATCTATACATGCAAAAAAAGAAGGCTCCCATTAGCCCAAAATTGGGGATATTGACAAAGATGGGAAGGTGAAAAAAGTGAAATAAGAAAAAGATGAGAGGATTATGAGTAATCTTTTTCTTTTTTTTTTTTTCTGTTTCTTTCAAGTAATTATTGTTTCTTTCTTTCAACCGACCAATTTTTTATACTCTTTAAGAATGGATGAATATAACCTCAGGCTATAGTCTTCCATCTCTGAAAAATGTCTGTCGTTTTATTCTTAACTAAAACATTAAGAAGGAGATGAGGGAAAATTCAGACAGGGAGACATATTTTTTTATAATCATTTCACCCCAAGCAAGGCAGGACTGTCACTGGTGCACAGGTTGTTACAGTGAGAGAAAAAACAAGGTAAAACAGATATCGAAATATGGGAATCAAGGAGATAAAAGATGGCAATTGACGTTGCATTTAGACTTTTGGAGATTATAGCTATCAGGGATGTGCATTGTGTTATAATGGATAGTGTAATGGATAATGGCTCAGAATGAGAAATAGGAGAGCTGAGTTCAAATTCCAGTCAAATTCATTACACTCCCTTACGCACAATGTAAAAGAAAAATAGAAATACATCACAAAAAATATATCTATATATATGCACTAGCAGTATATCCCAGTGTTGCTCAGATATAATGGAAGCTTTAAAACTAATCCATGGTCCTGGAGCTCAGACTCTTTGAATGTTAGCATGAAAGACTAAAAAGCAATAGGTGTTTCCAGTTAAAGTGAAACCATAGATTGAAAGAACAATGAATGGATGTAAGTCAAATTTTGATTTCCTGGTATTAATAGCAAATAAGTTTTTTTCATTGTAAACTGAATTTTGAAGGCTAAATAAGTCCTCTGAGTAAATGGTATCATGGCTGAAACTAGGAACTACAATTATACCTACTTAGAGCCAAACCCAAAGCAAAAACCAAAATAAAAGGGTGAAAAGCTGATTTTGATCAGACCCAATAGGATATCAGGATATTGATTTCCAATATTGGAGTCAAATAAGTCATCCAAGGATAAACTAACCGAAGTAAGTCCATGAAAATTTATTGTACCCATCAGGAGTAAAATTGGAGAAAATGAGCCATATTGATGGCTGAATATTGGTTTTTGATCAGATTTGATAGAATATCAGGGGAATCAATTTCTGATATCGGGGAAAATGAGTCGTCTGAGAAGATCTACTAATGTTTGAGATTAAAAACTTTACCAAGTTACAGTAAATTCTGCAGCAAAAACCATGATAAAAGGGCTGAAATCCTGATCTTGATCAGATCTGATTGGATATCAAGGTATCAATTTCCCATATCCAGGGGAAATTGGAAAAAAATAAATAGCCCATGACCTGACTGGAAGCCTAAAGAATATTTGTGTGAAGTTTGGTGAGAATTGAATAAAATTTGTGGATTTGTATAAAGGACATATAGACAGACAGACATACACACAAACATCTTGTTCTTTATATATATAGATATACTTGAGTCTACTTGCAAATTATACCGATATATATATATATATATTTATTGGTATCCATACATATATATATATGTCGTTCATCATTCATTCAGAAATTAATTTGAAGACTCTCTGCTACTAGGACGTGTTTACATTGTATATAACACGCTAAAGTCTGCCTTCCTCTACCGAGCACCCATAGCTCAGAGGTAGAATCACCGACTGACATCAATTTGGTTGGATTTCAATCCTGGCTAGAAGCAATCTAACCGTACTGATGAGTAGTGATACAGCAAAACAGATCTGTCTGAGAATGACTACACACACACACACACACACACACACACACACATATATTGATTAATTTATTTATCTGTAAATTCAGATCATATTTAGGGAAGATAGTTATTTAAGCATGCCAGTTTGAAACATGCATTGTCAACCCTGTTCTATCAAAGAGTGGAAAAAATTTTTTATGCCGGAAACAGCAGCTAGTAAAGGACGTGGTGCAGAATGTTGGTTATTATGAGGTTTTTTTTTTTTTAATCATATCACCCCGAGCAAGGCGGTAATGCCACTGATGTGCAGGGGGCTATGTAAGAGTGACAAGATTGGAAAAGAGAAAGCCGGAAACCACATCCTAAACAGGGAACAAGGGATGAGCCTCTTCACCTGTTCAATAGACATGGGTGGGTGGAGTATGAACCGGGCGATAGTTTAGTCTATCTACTCCAATTGAAGAAAAAAAAAAAGAGTGAAATGATTGAAAAAGAGAAAGCCGGAAACCACATCCTAAACAGGGAGCAAGGGATGAGCCTCTTCACCTGTTCAATAGACGTGGGTGGAGTGTGAACCGGGCGATAGTTTAGTCTATCTACTCCAATTGAGACAAAAAAAAAAGAAAAGAGTGAAAAGATTGGAAAAGAGAAAGCCGGAATCCACATCCTAAACAGGAAACAAGGGATGAGCCTCTTCACCTGTTCAATAGACGTGGGTGGAGTGTGAACCGGGCGATAGTTTAGTCTATCTATCCAAGGGAATCTTAGTAGTAAATTCCCTTTTGGTAGTGGGAGGTATGTAGTTTGACCATTGAGTTAGTGGTGGTAGGTAGGAGGGAAAAGGTTAAAGACTTACCAAATTTTAAAATGTAAAAACAAATTCTATTATGAATAAATGGAAGAAGGAGATAATTATTGAAATTTAAATTTATTACAATGATGACACACACTAATGATTTTGATAAATTTTTGTTTCCCCGAAGGCCTTTACCCCGTCAAATCTTTCCTAAACTTCCTTAATTACATGCAAATGTATATGCTGAACTCAAATCGATAATTGTTTATTGAAGAAACCTACCTTTTATCGACCAGAAAAAAGATTGGACTATATCTCACCCCTTATCACCATTCTCATATCTGATTCACTGCTGAATAACTTGAGCCATAGGATACTTATTTCGGCCGGTTTACTTTCTTTGAGCAAATACTCCGCGATTTATTTGGGTTCAGAACTCCATTTCTGCATAGAAATTGCAAAAAGGAAGTAAATTGGTTGAAAATACGGCAAACTACACATGAAGTCATTCTGCAGTGAATAACATTTTTTGTAGTGTGGTTACGGGGTGAGATAAACAGCGAAAAGAAGTTTGATATTTTTCTGGTTGTCAACTTGAAAAAAGGTAGGTTTCGTCAATTAACAATTATCGATTTGAGTTTAGCATTTATATTTGCCTGGAAATAGGGATGCTTTGGAAAGATTTGAAGGTGTAAAGGCCTTCGGGAGACAAAACCAAAATTTACCATGATTTCTTTATGTTTATTCAAAGGTACATTCTGATAATGAAATTTCAAAATTTTTTCTGTTAAAGATAGATTATATTTATCACCTAGACTACTCGGAGTAAGTTCTGTGCCTATCAGGTTCCACTATATCTGAGGATTTAGGCCATTCTTCTTCACTTCCCAGTATTTTTGGGAGAAGGCTATCTGATACCTTAAATTAGGGTTCATAAAGAAGTTCCGGTGTGTATAAAATCTTTGTTTCCAAATTCCTGTCAAAATTCTAAATGTTATATTTTCCTTGTTTTCCTCAGGGTAGATGTAGCTTGATAGATCACATCTATAGATCTACATTTATCTTCAATTGATAATTTGTCAATTTTGGTTGTAATTATAATGTATACTTTCTGTTTGAAGAAATTCTAGTAAAGCAAATGTGTGTTCCTCTTAGCAGTGATCAAGCTTGCATTTTCCTTTTGTTGTATTACTAAGGTGGATACAACACACAGAGAAAATGTGCTGCAGTATTATTCAGCACAATATCAGGTGCTAAACGGACATAGACAGGACAGTACAATAGTTACAATGACAGACAAGACAGAACTTAGAACACCAAGAGAAGGGGGTTTAGATTGCAGTAGTCGCCAAAGTAATCAGTCTGAATATTACGTGAATGACACTCAAATGTTATGCCTTGTATGCTATTATTCTTTATTTAAATAGACCTTTTCATGCCATGGGCCAGTCAATCATTGAGAGTGCTGCAGAGGTGTCAGCCACTCTACCACACCTTTGTATGAGAAACCACCATACCCATGTTTGACATTTACTGTGAGAACACATATTTCTTACTAAGTTTTCTTAAATGAACAGGCTGATAGACGTAATACACTGGAATGCAATGAACAAAAAATAAAAATCAAGTGCCTATTTCAAATACAAGGTATCCACTATGATGACATTTGAAGTGTCTGATTAAAAATAGATGTATTTACAGTGTATATATGAATTGAATACATGAATCAGAATCCAACAAGATGATAGAATTAATAAAGAACAAGGTAGGAAACTTGTTTCAATCTAACATGTTTCACTTTTATTAAAGCTTCTTCAGAGATCTGGGTAAAGATGAGAAATGAAAATGAATTTACAAAGTGACTGTATAATGGAATGTTGTTTGGGGTTGATTCATATTGGTCAAATATGTGACATGTAATAAAGTATTAGACAATTTTTTTTAAATGTATGTATGTGTAAAATTTTTATAAGTGCTTGTATGTATAGGAATGCTTGCCTGTTTATATGTATGTATGTGTAATAATATGTGTGTTAAGTGTATCAAAACGATGGATGATTTTTTAAATATAAGTGTAAGAATTCTTGGATGGTAAAGAGTATGAATGTGTGCCTGTTGTTTGGTAATGTTAGTGTATCAGTATGTGATATGATAAAATGTTTGTAGATGTTTCCATTCTATATATATATATATATATATATATATATATATATGAATTGTTTGAACATTATTTTTATTTTTATTTTTTTATTGAGGAAAGCAAGTAAACGGAAGGGAATTCCACAGGCAAGAAGTACTAGATAAGAAGCTGCTGGAGTAGAATTTGCATTTACAATTCATTGGTTTCACAACAAAAGGGTGGGACCTAGTTCCTAATCTTGTGACTCAAGTAAATTCATGTATGTGAGCTAAGTTCGTCTGAACAGAAGCGGTGAATGTTTTTGTAGAAGAGACATAGGGAAGCCACATTGTGCCAATGAGAAAGTGACTGTATCTGAGCTGCCAAGTTGGGATTGATCACATTATAGATTTTGTCAAGGACCCCTAGGTGGATAGCAGGAGCACCCGACCATGTAGCTCTTAATAAATTTTATCGTTCTCCTAAACCTTGTTCCGTCATCCATTTACTCAAGCTCACTAAGTAGTTTATGTGTTGTTTTCCTCTGTACCTCTTGTATTCAATTTCCCCTGTGAGTATTAAATTTTCTAAGCTCTCTTTCCTCATTCTCTAGAAATTTTAACTATCTCTTCCTGATGTTAATTATAAGTTTCTTTTTTCTCTAAAACTTCATTATTGTTCACATATTTGGTCCATAGCATCCTCAGAATTGTTCAACATTCACTGCCATAGAGGAGGACCGATATTACATAACAGTTAAATAATCTTTTCTTTGTTTCTAAGAAAATTGTTCTGTTTCATAATACTTTGCTTAGCTCTTGGTATACATCTTTGGTTATCCCAATGTGACATCAGATTTCAATGTCACACTTTCTGTCCTCTGTTAAAATACTCCCCACATATTTAATTTTTTGATATTGATTGATTTTGGTATTGCCAGTTTAAGATTTGCATTTTGGGCTCATCTTTATGTTAACAATCATGCTTGTTTAGTCCTTTCTTCTTGCTTTCCTAAACTACCTTTTGTGGAAGATTTTGTTGTTTTCTCTCAATGTCTGCTATTAATACTGTATCATCTGTATATCTTATGTTGCTAAGATTGTGGCTGCCAATAATGAATCATCTGTAGGGATTTTTGGCAGGATTCGAACCTGCGACCCCTATCTATATAGGGGAAGCTACCATTTGATCTGGTAACGAATCCTGCCGAATGGCACACATTTTTGTAATAACAATTTATCGTAAATAATCAGGCCAGTAGATATAAATATATAATACTGTTTAAACTAAAAACAGAATATCTACTTAAATACTCTAGACAATGTCAAGGCTCAATGTAAAAGCCAAGAAATTGGAATCATCATGGGAGATTTGAATGCCAAAGTAGTCAAGGAGAAGGAAGGTATGACAACTGGTAACTTTGGATTAAGAATCTGCAACAAATGAGGTGAAAAATTGGTCTAATGGTGCACAGCGAATGACCAGGTAACACCTGGTTTCTAGAACACCCACTATGCCTATGGACATGGAGAAGCCCAGGAGGTGACACAAAAAACCTGATAGACTACATAACCATAAACAGGAGATTCAGAAACGCAGTGGGTCAAAGCAAAGCCTATCCAGGCGCTGACTGTGGAAGCAACCACGTCCCAGTCATCTGCAAACTAAAGGTGAAACTCTGGATATTGAAGACACCTAGTTCAGCACCAAAACTAAAATACAACACACTCATGAATGACCTCAACCTACAGAAAGAATACACTAAGAGCATGAAAATCCAATATGAAAACAAATTGGAAAAGGACAATCGAAATGGGAGTCACTCAAGGAAGTGATAGTGACATCAGTAAACAACATTACCCCAAAGGAAATCAGGCACAGAAGCAAAAAACAAGTGGATGACTGAAGAGATTCTCAACATGATACAAAGGGGGCAGAAAAATGATATCAAGACATGGAATAGAGTATAGGGAACTACACAAGGAAATAAGAAAATGCAGACAGGCTAAAGAGGAATGGCTCAATGACAAATATGCAGAAGTAGAGAGACTGAGCAGCCATAATAAAGTAGATATGTATAAAGAAATAAAAGAACTGACAGGAAAAAAACCTGCTCTTCTGTATAAAATCCAAAAGCCCAGGAGGTGACACAAAAAACCAGACAGACTATATAACCATAAACAGGAGATTCAGAAACGCAGTGGTTCAGAGCAAAGCCTATCCAGAAGCCAACCACGTCCCAGTCATCTGCAAACTAAAGGTGAAACTCTAGAGATTGAAGAAGCCTAGTGCAGCACTAAAACTGAAATACAACCCGCTCGTGAATGACCTCTACACACAGAAAGAATACACTAACAGCGTGAAAATCCAATATGAAGAAAAAGTTGGAAAAGGACGATCGAAATGGGACTCACTCAAGGAAGCGATAGTGACATCAGCAAACAAAGGAAATCAGGCGCAGAAGAAAAAGCGAGTGGATGACTGAAGAGATTCTCGACATGATGCAAATGAGGCAGAAAATAATATCAAGACATTGAACAGAGTACAGGGAATTACACAAGGAAATAAGGAGAAAATGCAGACAAGCTAAAGAGGAATGGCTCAATGACAAATGTGCTGAAGTAGAAAGACTGAGCAGGAATAATAAAGCAGATATGCATAAGGAAATAAAAGAACTGACAGGAAAAAAACCTGCTCTTCAACAGGATGCATAAAATCCAAGGATGGAACAATCATATTGGAGAAAGAGGAAATACTGCAATGATGGAAAGAATATATAAAAGATCTTTTCCACAACAAGAGAGAGCAACCGATAATACACAAAGATGTGGACGGACTGGAAATATTTAAGTCTAAAGTGGAATCTGCAATAGCCAAACTGAACAGAAACAAAGCAGCTAGACCAGATGGTATAGTTATAGAGGTGCTGATAGCCCTGGCAGAATTTGGCAGAGAGAAACTTACAGAAATAATAAATGAAATTTATAATCGTGGTGTAATACCAGATGTCCTCAGCAAGTCAATCTTCATAGCACTGCCTAAGAAGCCAGGTGCAAATGAGTGCAAACTCCACAGAACCATCAGTTTAATGAGCTATGTAACAAAACTGATCATTCGAATCTTGATGAATAGAGCAAGAAGCAGAATCAGGCTAGAGATAGGACAGTGCAGTTTCGTCAAAGACACTGGAACAAAGAAAATTATATTTATGATTAGGATGCTCTGTGAAAGGGCAATACAAATGAAGAAGGACTTGTACCTATGTTTTATTGATCATGCAAAATACGCCACAAAGAATTGATGAAGATGCTTGGCAGCCTCGACATATTTGGGAAAGACCTAAGTGTAATCAAGAATCTCTACTGGCAGTAAACTTCCTGCATAAGGAAAGGTAATGAATTCAGCAGTTATACAATGATAGAAAGGGGTGTAAAACAAGGATGTGTCTTTTCACCGGATCTATTAAACGTGTACAGTGAGACTATTCTGAGAACCTTAGAAGTTATACCAGGATTTGTCATCAGAGGCCACAATTTAAACAACCTAAGGTACGCAGATGATACAGTGCTGATAGCAGATACAGAAAGAAAACTACAAGACCTCCTACAGAAGGTAGCTGAAGAGAGTGACAAAAAAGGACTACAAATAAACTGCAAGAAAACCGAATACATGGTCATCAGCAAAAAGGGCAGCCCAAAATGCCAAATACAGGTGTGGGACTCTAAAATCAAGCAGGTACAAAAATTTAAATACCTAGGAAATGCATTCCAGAAAGCATTCCAGAAGTTGAGTAAAGTATTAAGAAACAGGACTATTTCACTAGAAACAAAGATGAGAGTACTGGATTGCTATGTATTGTTGGCTCTTGAATATGGCTGTGAATGTTGAACAATATCTTCAAAGATGAAGGAAAATATTGAAGCAGCTTAAATGTGGTTCTACAGAAGGATGCTGCAGATATCATGGTCTGGGCATGTGAGCAATGATGATGTTTTGGAAATGAAAAAGAAATTAATACTGGGCATCGGGAAGGGACAACTAAAGTTCCTAGGACATGCAATGAGGAAGGAGGGCTTGGAGAATATGATACTAACAGGCAAGATAGAGGGAAAGAAAGACAGGGGAAAACAGCAGATAACATATTTGAAGGACCTGATCAGGTGGATGACAGAATGAGGGTTGCATGGTGCAACAGAAAAAAACATCCTAAGAGCCACCAGGGATAGGGAGATTTGGAAAGCCATGATTACCTATGTCCTAAAAGGACATGGCACATAAAAGAAGAATAAAAAAGCAAAACAACCATTCTCACTTCTGCTCGTCAGGCCTCTACGAGAGATTTAAGTTAGAATTAAATTAAAGTGTGTCATGGAAAATGAGGGGCAAAAAAATTATGAATGCAAGGAGCTAGAGGCCAATAATATTGAGCCCCAACAATTTATGCTGTTTGCACAGTGAAGGTTTGTGGGACCCGATATATAAAGCCTCTAGCACCTTAAGATGGAATAATTAGTGAGATCGGGACACAACAGTGAACTAATCTTCACTGAAATTAGCTGCACACTTTTTATTCTTTAAAAGGTGCTCACAAATAGTGGAATTGTAAGTATTTGGAATGAGTCCATTTCGAGGTAAGGTGTGTTTTCTTATTTTAGTGGGAACATGTTGCTTTATTCTCATGTTAAGATGCTGAGTTGTTCTTCCTTCTGCAACTACAATTATATTTATAAATTATGGAATTAATTTTGTGCGGAGGAAGAACATCCTTGCATGCAGAACATAACATGGGCCGTGTTTGAAATACTATACGTACCTCAGCCGAGAAAAACAGAAAAAATGAACTTCAGATGAAATCTTTCTAGCCATGCTTTCACACTTTGATCAAATCCACGGCAGTCTCAGATAAACAGGGCATTTTTTTGCAGTAATGAGCTTATCCTTTCTGAATTTCAAAATCTTGTTATGGATGACTGAATGAACAGTGTTGGGAGGATACCCTAAACTGCATAAGGTTTCCTTCACAAAACTAATTTCATCATCCAGGAAAGATTCAGAACAAATCATTAATACCCAGTGAACTAGGGTTCTAATAATGTTATCTTATGTTTTTTAGAACAAAAGGAATGCCAATGCATATATAATCCCACAAATGTTGGTTGTGTATAAACTGAGGTGAGAAAAGTTGTAGGTGTTCAATGTACTAGGACATCTAAAAAGGCTAGTTGAGAATTTGATTCTTTTTCGATGATACACACACACACACACACACACACACACACACATTGGCAGCAAAAAATATCAGTTTTCTGAAAGCTTATAAGTATATCCATGCCAGAGGAAGTATTAAATAAATTTCAATGCCTGAAGAAAACTGGAGGGTAAAACAGCTGAAACTTTGTAAGATTAACAGCAAGTTGAATAGTAAAGCATTTTCTTCTTTCATGTGCTGTGTTCCTTCAGGGCACAGGCAATCATGGTCCTCCACAACTTCCTGTTCTTTGTAGTTCTAAATAATATTTGTCTCTTTGATATCCCTCCCAGCCCCTATTTATTGAAACAAGTTTATTAGGTTGGTTGCTCACTTTTTCCCTTTGAAGCTCAGTCTACCACCACCTTCAGTATGTTCTGTGAGTTTTAAATTTTTCAAGCCTTCTTTCCTCATTATAAGAATTTTAAAGTGTCTCTTTCTTTATGTATATAGAAAGTGTCCATTCATTTTTTTTTGTTCTTTACAAGTTCATTGTTGCTACATTGTTACGTCCATGGTGTTATCAGCATTCACTGTTGAACCACAGTTGCACTGCTTCATCTGTTAGAAAATTATCTAACATTTACTGCCATTTACACTATTTACATTGTTCAAACTTTATATTGTCAGCATCCTTCTATCGAACCAAATATCTATTACCTCAAGAATCCTCTTCATCTTTGAAGAGATTGTCCATCATTCATTGCCATATAAGAGGATTGATATTACTTGACAGTGAAACACTCTTTGTGAACTCAAGTCTCTTTTTCATCTATTAGGAAATTATCCAGGATTTACTGCCTGTTGTCCTCAAGGACTCATGTCCAAGTGGATAAAATCATTGATGGGATCCAGTGACTTGACCCAAAGAGTTGTGAGTTCAATACCAGTCTACAGCAGTGATGAGCAAAACATTGGGAGTTGAGTTAAAAGAAGATAACTGATATTGAAACATCTAGAAGAAGCATGACTAGTAGAACTAGAACAATATACACCAGTGAATAAAATAAAAAGTTAATTTCAAAATTCCAGTCACTTGAAGAAGTATGAAAACAGCAGTCCGAACAATGTAAATAGTATAAATAATTACAATACCTCAATGTCATAAATAAAGACAGATATTGAAGGTGAATATGGCAACAAAGATGAGAACAACAGTCCAAACAATGTAAATAGTGTAAATAATTAAAATACCTCATCTCGGAAATATAGACAGATATTGAAGGTGAATATGGCAACAAAGATAAGGACAACAGTCCGAACAATGTAAATAGTGTAAATAATTAAAATACCTCATCTCAGAAATATAGTCAGACAAGTGCCATACATGATACATGCTTGGGCAATCATGTCTCGAAAGAGACATAACTGAATTGGCAGAAGATTATCCCGAAGTAGGTTGCCATTACTTTCTGCAGTAGACTGGTTGCCAGCCAAGGCTTTAGAACCCAATCTGTCTTGTTATTTAACCCATAACTGGAGGGAAGAGACAAATTAATACCTTTCCCAAGGGTATTTATATGTAAGTGAATGCAAGGAATTCAACTGGAATTCGAACTTGGTTCCCCAATTTCTCATTCCCAGCCAATATCCTCTGCACCACAATGCACATCCATCAGAAATATAAACAGATGTTAAAAGTGAATATGGCAACAAAGATAAGGACAACAGTTTGAACAATGTAAATAATGCAAATTATTTCAAAATCTTAGAAATATAGACAGATATTGAAAGGGAATACGCAACAAAGATGAGGACAACAGTCTGAACAATGTAAATAATGTAAATAATTACAATGCCTCATCTCAGAAATATAGATAGATATTGAAGGTGAATATCGCAAGAAAGATAAGGACAAGGCATGAGTAATGCATAGATTACCCATCTTTCACTGCCATATAGAAAATTAGATATTACATAGCAGTTCATCACACTTTTCTTGGCTTCTAACAAGATTTTACCCAAAAAATTCTGACAAATAATAAAATTTTTTAAAAATATTTCTCTATTGTCTTTTATGACTATCTTGGTTCTTCTCACCCAACTAAATAAGGATTTTTCTCACTTTCTCCAAAAAAATATTTGTTAAAATTTTATTTTTCATTTATAAAATTTAGAATTTAAACTTCAAAATTTCATTTTTTTTGTTTTAAATTTTACATGACTATTAAATACCATTTTTATTTTAAATACATTTCTCAAATGTAAACCAAAAAAAGCTAATTGCTTTTGACTTCACGCTTAAATCTAACGAGTTTTTACTAAAATCTTTTTTCTGAAGTACAGGGTAATTATAAATAATTTAAAAGTTTTCATGATTTTTTTCAAAATCACCATTTTGTTGATTTTTTTTTTTCATTTAAAACTTTTTTAATTCGTCCTGTCATAATGTTAGGTACAAGAGTAATTGGTACTAATTGCAGATAAGATAATTATTTTTTTAATTAGAAATTACTTTTAGATAATCTACATAATAAGAAATCTTCATACTGACTGGAATATATCTATGTCTTTCTTTTACTTTCCCTCTCCTCTGTCTGTCTATCTCTCTCTTTCTTTTTACTCTCTCTCTCTCTCTTTTCTTTCTTTCTCTTTTTTCTTATCTCTCTCCCTTTCATTCTTTCTTTTTCCTTTTTCTTACTTTTTCTCTTTTCCTTCTTTTCTCTTTTTCTTTCTTTTTATCTATTTTCCTTTCTTTTGTTCTTTTTCCTGTTCTTTCTTTTCTCTCTTTATCTTTTCTTTTTCTCTCTCTTCCTCTTCTCTTCTTCTATTTTCTTTTTGTCATATAGTCCCTTCTCAACGATAACAATTCTTCTGATACACTATGTTGGAAAATACAAAGCTGTAATTCTGGGTCCACGGTGCTGAATCAATGACGCCGGAGCAAATGACAAATGTCGCAACCATGAGGACAAAAATTTAACTGCATAAATTCAGTGGTTTTCACCGTAAACACTCCGGCAACAATACTTCTCAAGCATCTGGAACTCAAAGCATTTGGGGGGACAATCAATCCTTCCAATCATAAATCCTTTTATTGGGGACCACTCATAATATTCTTCTTAATCTACTTTGTCAACCTCGTCACTGTCAAACAATAAACTGCAACAAACATCTCTGTTGGACCTGAACCATATGTAAATAAAATATAATTATATTTCTTTTTTAAAGACATCTTCAGTGACATGCCAGAGGTTAGGAGCTTGTATGGTCAGAGTTGTCAGTACCCCCACATAAGGGAGACTCAGTTTTACTCAACTGTATGCTTCAATCTTTGTGTCCAAACTCTTGTAAAATGAAAATTGCAATTACTACTAAAAATTTTCTAACTGTCAGCTTGATGTTACTTCTGCACCATCGACAGCTTTCTTCTGGTACAAACTTATCTGAGGCATGAGCTTCTGACCCAGAAAGACAAAATAAAAATCCCAATCCAAAAATGTTTTTCTTTTTGCACACCTGGCTGACGTTTTTCAGCAAAATGCATTTCACTCAAATTTAAAAAAAAAAGGTCACAAAGCACAAATACACTTCATTACCAAAAATTTCATGTTGCCCAAAAATATCATCCAACAAATATTTAACATTTTCCTCTTTGATTTTCTTTCTGTTTTCTTTTTCTTCTTAAATTCTTTCATTCTGTCCCTAGAATAATTTTAAACATGCCCATTACCATCCACCCAACAACTTTTAAAATAATACAGTATATAACTTCTTCTTTAATGTGTTGTGTCCCTTCAGAATGTAAGCAATAATGGCTCTCGCCAGTGTTGGCCATAAAAACGATCACAAATTAACGTGGGGACAACCTCCCCCATAAATAATGCCTACTAAACACACCCACAGCCATATATATGTAAAAAATTATCATCTGATTCCTGCATAAACAAACTCAAATTATAATACACTTACAGATGTAAATAATGCACACAAATGCTGCTTGACAAGTCAAATGCACCTGAAGTCTGCTTCAGTCAATCAGTTACATGAATGCTAAGCAATGGAGTATCTTCTTCTATGTGCCCTGTCTCTTCAGGACGTAGGCAATCATGGCTTTCCACGTTTCCCTATCCCTGGTGGCTCTGAGCACGCCTTTTCCTGTTACACCATGCAATCCTCGTTCTGTCATCCACCTGATTAGGTCCTTCAAATATGTTATTCGTTGCCTTCCCCTGTCTCTTTTTCCCTGTATCTGGCCTGTTAGTATCTGGTTCTCCAAGCCCCCCTTCCTCATTGCGTGCCCCAGGAACTTCAGCTGTCTCTTCATGATTGCTCACATGCTCGATCCATAATATTCGCAGCATTCTTCTGTAGAACCACATTTCATCTGCTTCAAGTTTTTCCTTCATCTTTGATGATATTGTCCAGCATTCACTGCCATATTGAAGGACAGACAGCATGTAGCAATCCAGTACTCACTTTCTTGTTTCTAGTAAAATTGTCCTGTTTCTTAATACCTTACTCAACTTCTGGAATGCTTCCTTCATCATGCCAATTTGCCTTCGGATCTCTGTGTTGCACCTCCGTCTTCTGTTATAATGCTTCCCAGGTATTTAAATTTTTGTACCTGCTTGATTCTAGTATCCCTGACCTGTATTTGGCATTTTGGACTGACTTTAAGTATGCCATTTCCAAATTTCTGGCAGAGTGAATTGCATCATGGTACTCTTTTTTAAAAAGATGCTGCCCAACTGACCCTACTCTACTGTGCAGCACATGCGCAAAATTAAAAATAAAATATGACAACAATTTACCCATCACACGCTGCATACCAATTTAGTATTCATTTTTTTGCTTCCAATAAAAATTTCCTGTCCCTTAATACTTTACTCAGATTTTAGAAAGCATCTTTCACTAACATTATACATGGATTAACGGTCATTGTCCAGGCCAATGTAAATTTTATTGAATAAATTTACTCTTTCGTATTTTGTGTGTAATTTTGATAAATATTTCTGTTCAAATGAGATTTCTGTGTTATTTTCATGTTTGTGTAATTTAGACGACAATTTATAAATCGCATTCGGTATAATATCAGTCAGTCAGTTGAGTGCCATATGTGATACACACTTGGACGATCATGTCTTGAAAGATACATGACTGACTTGGCAGAAGATTATCCCACAGTAGGTTGCCATTACAGTAGACTGGTTGCCGACCATCGCTATAGAACTGATTTTTAGTATTTTTTATATGTGGATGATGCTGTTGTATTTGTATTATAAAAAATAAAAAAGAACCAATATTAATTATAATTTACATGTTCTTTAAAGAACTGTGTTCTTGATCCATCCAAATTTGTAAATAATTACATTGGATATATTACTACATGTTTAGCAAGAAAACTCACATGATATCTCTCTGATCATAGCTCTCTTATATCTTATTTAAATACACATGGAGACCTACCAAACTCTATCTATAACCTACTCATTGAAAATACAAATATAACAGCATCATCCTCAGGGTCGCAACCATGAGCAAATAGTGACCTTTAAAAAATATGAAATTATAAAAATATATTTTTATAGTAAAAATAGCAGAAATATAGTTTCTATTAAAAATATTAGCAATGATACATATTTATAGGAGAATTACTAACAATACATTATATAACAAAATGACCAACAATACGTTTTATCTGTAGTTGAAGCCATAAAACTATGTTCAAAATATTTAGATTTCAGCATTAAATAAACTGTAGAGAGTGATATGCAGCTAAATAAAATCAAACAACCATGTGCATGAGTTATAGGAAATAAACAGAGGGCTGCAGAAATGAATGCTGCAATTAGTAATGATAAAACAGTAAGATTTATGTCTATAAACCAGTATTAATTGCTAGCATCTCGTGGCCTAGGAGTAGAATCACCGACTGACGCCAATTCGGTTGGGTTTCAATCCTTGGTTAGGAAGCGACCGGAGTCTAAGCTGTACTGATGAGCTGTAATACAGCGAAACAGATCTGTCTGCGGATGACTATAGTATTTATGCTCTCACACCCTGATTGAGCACTCTGGATGAGTGGTAGACTTTGTAAACAATGGCTACTCCGGCATTTACGCACCGCTCATTTGATAATGAATTGGAGCACTCTAGCTATTGGGCATATTTATACGTGCTAAAAAGCCTGCCTTCTTCTACTGGACGGTCGTGGCCTAGGAGTAGAATCACCGACTGATGCCAATTCGGTCGGGTTTCAATTCTGGGTTAGGAATCGACTGGAGTCTAAGCCGTACTGATGAGCTGTAATACAGCGAAACAGATCTGTCTGCGGATGACTATAGTATATATATATATATATATATATATATATATATATATATATAAAGTATGTGTGTCTATAACTCAGAAAAAGAGCGAAGGTCATCCTCTGTGATATTTGTTGAAATATAGGTAGACGAAAAAATAAAAAATGGTTTACCACAAATAAACTCTGTAATCTGGTAAAAGAAGAAATATACTCTACAGAGAGAGAAAAATCCCCATTTATCCAAAACATCTCTCTCTCTCTCTAACCTTTGACACTTGAAGTGCAATGCATAGCAATTTAAAAAGAATGAAGCTAAATATAACAAAAGACTGAAATATAATATATTTTCCTTTTTGAAAACATGATTTAAAATAGTCTGACACAAGGTTACAAAATTTGGCATAAAAATTATTATTATTATTATTATTTTCTTATCCTTATGTGCATTATGGTGCTGTGGATATTGACTAGGAATGACAAATCGGAGAGCCGAAATCGAATTCCAGTTGAATTTATTGCATTCACTTACGCACAAATACCCTTGAGAAAGGTATTAATCCATCTCTTCCCTCATGTTATGGGTTAAATAATAGGACAGACTGGGTTCTATAGCCTTGGCTGGCAACCAGTCTACCGCAGAAAGTAATGGCAACCTACTGTGGGATAATCTTCTGCCCAGTCAGTTATATCTCTTTGAAGACATGATCACCTAAGCGTTTATCACGTATGGCACTTAACTGATTGACTGAGTCTGGTAAAAGAAAAAAATACTCTACAGAGAGAGAAAAATACCCATTTATCCTGAACATCTTTCTTTCTCTCTCTCTCTCTCTCTCTCTCTCTCTCTCTCTAACCTTTGACACTTGAAGTGCAATGCATAAGGTTAAACATAACAAAAGACTGAAATATAATATATTTTCCCTTTTGAAAACATGATTTAAAATAGTCTGGCACAAGGTTACAAAATTTGGTCATAAAGATTTTTCACACAAGCTGAAAAGTTACAGTTTCTCTGGATGAATTTTTTGAACTAATACAATCTATCAAATCATGAAATGAAATTCATCCTGAACAGCCATTCTTCCAGTTCCTTTTGTACTAATCCAGCTCCAGCACTCCATCATTGGTCCTACTTTGCTTTTAATTCTAAATAATGACCTTGTGAATAGCATCAGCTCTCAACTTGGTATTTATGCTGCTATAACATACATTTACACCTGTCTTGATAGTAAGTGTGATCAGTTTAATATGGTCAAAATGTGCATATACCGGGTATCTATAAAGTTCATATGCACTTTAAAAAATTTATAATTTTATTTGTAATTGTGATAGAAATAATTTGTAAAAAGGATTAGAAAGAAGTAAATCTATATTTTTTAAGGTTTTATTGAAATTTCATTTAAGTTTCCACACGTTCTCCATCATTAGCAATACAAAGGGTAATACTATTTTGAAGTTCACTGATTTACAGTAATGCCTAAAATCACATTAGTTGTTTTAGCTTTCAAATCTTCTAATGAACTAGATTTGGTTGCATACACAATTTTTTCCACATGTCTCCATAAAAAAATTCTAATGGAGTCAAATCTGGCAAACGTGGAAGCCAATAAAATGGTCCGCTCCTTCCGATCCATCTTTCAGGAAATTCCTAATTTAAAAACTGTCTAACACATAAAGCAAAGTGACAAGGAGCTCCATCTTGTTGAAACACTGTATTTATCTTTCAAGTTTAATTGTTCAAGCTCATTTTTTACAGATTATTTCTGTCACCAACACAAATAAAATTTTAAATTTTTTAAAGTGCACAGGGACTTTATGGACATCCTGTACATCCAGTTATCTAGAACTGTTGTTAACTGGGGCAAGAGATGGTTTGTTAAATTTAACACCTCCAAGATGATATATATCTCTATAATACTTTCATGGTAATTGTTTGGATGAGCACTTCACTATGGTATGTGGACACTATA
The DNA here is from genome assembly GCA_037127315.1 of Ascarosepion bandense. Lineage (NCBI taxonomy): Eukaryota > Metazoa > Mollusca > Cephalopoda > Sepiida > Sepiidae > Ascarosepion > Ascarosepion bandense. The sequence continues at coordinate 58,381 of JBBBDQ010002057.1, forward strand.
GGATACAAATCCTATATCACCCAACTGACGAACGGTCCGAGGTACCATCTCTGTCGAATAAAGCCCTTGTTCAATCCATCCCCATTTGGTTGTTCATTTCTTTCATGGTAGCAGAGCGTAGTTATGGCTTCAAATTACAAAAACCCGCCTACTTTCAATGAACAACCAAATGGGGATGGATTGAACAAGGGCTTTATTCGACAGAGATGGTACCTCGGACCGTTCGTCACTGTCCCTCAATATGGCCGCCAGGCAAGTCCCCCAAAATCCCGTAAGTTCACGTGAAGGGGAGTAAGTTTACAAAGGGTCAGTTCGAAGGTGTAGGGGAGACAATTCTAGGTAGCCTTAACACAACAATTAACTAAAACGCAAAAAATAAACTCGCACACCCACAAAAAAAGGATCAGAACGACTTAAACTATTTTGGAAAAACCCAGACCAGGGCAAATTTTGCAAGTCGGTGTGAAAATTAAGAGATTGGATTCTGATTGGATATTGATCACACCAGTTTTCTGTTTGCAAATTGATCTATGACACTAGTTAATTTTTCTTAACACCTAGAAAATTCTATATGTGATTCTGATCCAGTCAAACTACTTAAAGATGTCCCTTGACCTCTCAAATCAGTCAGAATGCGAGCGGTATCTGAAGCATCACAATGTAAGGAAGAAACTTCAATCTGAGGAGGTCATATCTCAGTGACATACTTTTATTCTAACCTTAATTTCCAATTTTCCTTTCTTTGTTTTCACTCCAAGCAGCCAAAGAAAATAACAACAACAGCAACAACAAAAACAACTAACTTTGATAAGTACAATTTACTTTATTGCTTGACTTTCCTCTTCACTTTTTTTCCAGGCCTTAAAAAGGAAAGGAACACAGACTTTATTAGTTAAGTAAACTTTTTAATCTTTTTACTTACATACATTCTGCTACTATCCGTGTATGCCCCGGGGAAAACTTAGCTACTTACTACTATTTCTCTGGAACATTTAACCACTTGCATTTTTCTATTAGAACATTTTTTTTTTTTTAATCTTGTCACCCCAAGCAAGGCATTCCACTGCCACTATAGTGCAGGGGGTTATATAGAGGGATTGGGTATAGGAAATGTCAGAAGGAGGGTGAGAGTTGGAGAGAGTGGGTGTGAGTTAGTGTGTTAGGGGGTGTCTATTGACCTTACATTTAAACTCCTGGAGGTTGTAGCCGTCGGGGAAGCAAGCATGCGGTAGGGAATTCCACAGATGGGAAGTGCGAGGAAAGAAGCTGTTGGAGTAGAAATTGCGGTTACATTTCATCGGTTTCACTGTAAAAGGGTGGGACCTAGTTGCCAATCTAGTATCTCATGCAAATTCACATCTAGGGGGTACCAGTGATTTAAGTTCGTCAGAGCAGAAGACATGAAAGTATTTATAGAAGAGGCACAGGGAAGCCACGTCACGCCGGTGAGAGAGATACAGCAGGCGGCCAGCCAAGTCGGTATCAATCACATTACAGATTCTTCACTGTATTTTGTCAAGAACCTCGAGGAGAATAGAAGGGGCACCTAACCAGATGTGGCAGCAGTACTCAATACACGGGCAGATGGTGGATTTATATAATTGCAGGATAGATTCAAGCGGAAAGAATTTCTGTGCCCTGCACAAAGAGCCGACTTTCATAGCTGCAGATTTAGCAATGGATTTGACATAGTCATTCCACTTGAGGTCCGTTGAGAGTGTCAGGCCAAGCAGGCGTAGTGATTTACTCTCTGGGAAGCAAGCCTGTTCCATGCTAATGGGAGGGAGGTGCGGTTGTCTGTGGTGGTTAATTGACAGCAGCTTCGTTTTGAAAGAATTTAATTTTACGAGCCATTTCTTACCCCAGTCCACCACGGATTTGACGTCCTTCTCAAGCTCGGCAGCGAGGTTCACTTTGTCACCAACACCAGATTTTTGATTGAGGCGAGAGTAAACTGTGGTATCATCGGCGTACATGCCTACTTGTGATCTTATGGCATCGGGGAGATTATTGATATAGATTAGAAAGAGCGTAGGACCTAGGATAGAGCCTTGGGGTACACCCACATTTGTAGGGTAGTTCTGGGGGGCATGTCCATTTAATACCACCTTCAGTGTGCAGTTAGAGAGGAATGACCGGATTAAGTCCAACAAAAGTTCAGTTATGCCATAGTTTCACAGTTTCCATAGAAGGCTGGCATGCTATACTCTGTCGAATGCTTTAGAGATATCCAAGGCAATGGTTCAGGCTTCACCATTCTTGTCAAGAGCCTGGTATATATACTCGGTGATGGTCGTTAGCATATCAGCAGTAGACCTGGTGAAGTGGAAGCCATACTGTTTGTCTGAGAGAAGCCCATGGGCTGTGAGATGCTGAATGACCTCGGCATTGATAATGGCTTTGAACACTTTGCCGAAGATCGGAAGAAGGCTGATGGGGTATTAATAAGCAGTAAAAGTGTAATCAGAAGGACAATATATATATATATCCCTCCAGAGACATCTTAACACATGGAACCAATGAACACTTGTGCAGAGGCTCCACAAGTATTGGAGCCCCAGACTAATCTGTGTATATTAAGTACTTTTTAACAGAAGTCTCTTTTAGGAAATACTAAAAATAGAAAGCTACTACAAGCCACGCATATTGTGATTAATGAAATTATATGGCATCATCGAAAGATTCATTCGAGTTGGTTCTCAAATAAACTAGAAACAGAGAGAATAACCTCTTTTGAACTAGAAGACACAGGGAAATGGGGAAAAATTTCTTCAAAGAAGTTGCCCACCTATATAAATGGAAGTACTGGTTTGCTTCGTTAGTTCAGTTCACTTGCAGTCAATTTGGCAATGATGGAAAAGACCAATGAACTGAACCTGATTCCCAACAATCAGTCTTCACACAATCCTAGCATAGACTTGCCGGTAAAACTCTCATTTCTTTTTTTATATTTGTGACCAAGACTTCTGATGGAGACAATATTATTATCTTTTAATTTTTTTTCTGGTTTGAATATATGAATGAATAAGATTTTAATTGTACAAGTTGAGAAAAGCATTAAATGTAGTCTTGTAGACCTATACATGGATGAGAATAGATCAGTGCCAGACATCTTAGCTATGCCACTTAGCTAGATCTAAGTCTTGTCCAGCAGTTTTGAGAACCAGCACACAGTAGCGAGTTTGTATTAAGAATACTGTTCATTCAACTAAAAGAAGAACATGCTCATTATAGAAGCAGAATGTTTAAATATTTAGGTTTTATAATTCAACCCTACATCCTGGAGTAGGACTATATACTAAATATTTAAGATATATATTTCCAGGTGAATAACTCTTTCAGCAGAAATGAAACATAATGTTTTGAGTGGAGCACAGAAGAAGAGAGCTGCAAAGAAGAAGGAGAAAATAAGAAAACTTTTAAAACTAACATTGTGGCTCAACACAGGTGCAATGACATCCATTCCTTCAAATACAGCATTCACATATGCAATGTTAGTACTGTTCCTTTAGATATAGCATCCACAACTATATTCATTCCTGCTACCAATCATCCAGCTTCAGCATAAATACTATCATTGCCTGTTGCTGCTGTTGGTGACAAGGAAATACCCAATTTTGTAACATTTTGCAATCCATGAGATAGATCCAGGGCTCTCAAACTTTAATGATACTAACACAAAAGATTTCTGGATTCATAATGGGCCCTTATCATGTCAGAATTGTGATAGAAAAGATTCAAACACACTCAGAGTGTATAAAAGAGCTGAAGTAGAGAATATGAAGGAAAGTCAAACAATATGTTCAAACATGAACTGCAAAACTGTTATTAATTATGAAATATTTATAAATCAATATCCATTCATGTTATCTCACCAGCGCTATGTGAATTCACTGTGTCTATTCTACAGATATTTTCACAGCTTCTGCTCCAATGAACTTAGCTCTCTGGTGCCCCCAATGTATGAATTTACTCAACCCACAGGAATAGCAACTAGGTCCCATCCTTTTACAGTGAAACCAATAAAATGTAAATGCAAATTCTACTCCAGCAGCTTTTTTTTCTTGTACTTCCCACCTGTGGAATTCCCGTTCATTTACTTGCTTCCCCAACAGCTACAATCTTCAAGAATTTAAATGTAATGTCAATAGTCATCTTCTATCCCACTAACCTGCATCCTCTCTCTCATGCTCCTTCCTTTCTCCATCCACTCCACTCTCATCAGTATTCTTATCCTTGTCTTACTCACTTCCTGACACCCCCATAACCTGTCACTCTTTCTTATATTTTTCCTCCTATGTAACCCCCAGTGTACCAGTGGCAGTAAACTGCCTTGCTTGGGGCGATATGATTATAAAATAAAAATAAAACAAATAAAAAATCTAAAGTGGGGGATCAATTTTATATTACAATCAATATATAAATCGATCCCTTACTTTATGGCCACCATCAGCCTTCTCTTAGTCACTTCCTGACACCCCTTATAACCAGTCACTCTTTCTCATATCTTTCCTCCTATGTAACCCCCAGCACATCAGTGGCAGTCAAATGTCTTGCTTGGGGGAATATGATTATAAAAAAAAACACTAGAGACAAAATTAGTGAATATGAATTCAAAACCAGAAGTGTGTGTCCAGATACAGATTACAGTGATGGGAAAAAAAATTGGAATGAAAACAAATTGTGCATCTTCGTAAACATGATGGATCAGCAGAAAGAGTACTTTTCAGTAAAACTGAAAAGTTCAAAGTGGAAACTTTCCCTGTCTATTCTGGACAGTCTAATCTTTGAACTGACAAAATGGGCAGAGGCTTATTCACAGATAATTGCACATGTCTATAACATACTTACCGTATTATATCAGATGCAAAAATAAGCATTTATATTTTTATAGTTTATGATGGCTATTTAGCTAACTGATAATAATAACGGATGGGCAAAAACGAAAAGGGCAGAAAAAAACAAAATCAAACAGAAGACTGAATTTCTTTCTCTATCTTAACTCACACATATTTATACTTCTTCTTCTTCTTCTTCTTCTTCTTCTATGTGCCCTGTCCTTTCAGGACGTAGGCGATCATGGTTCTCCACGTCTCCCTATCCCTTGTGGCTCCTAGTATGTTTGTTACCGTTACTCCTGTCAACCCCCGTTCTGTCAACCACCTGATCAGGCCCTGCAAATATGTTATCCGTTGTCTTCCTCTGTCTCTCTTTCCTTCTATCTGGCCAGTCAGTATCAGGTTCTCCAGGCTCTTCTTCCTCATTGCGTGTCCCAGGAACTTCAGTTGTCTCTTCCTGATGCACCGACCATAATTATTAGGTCACCCCAGTGTTTTAAAAAAATTATGTATTTCATACTGTTTTTTAGTATTTATTGCCAAGTGGATAATTCTAAATGAAAATAGAATGGTTCTTTTGTTATTATTACTGAGCAAAATGTTACAAGGCAAATAGCGACAATTTACCCATCGCACCTTGTAGATTTGCTATATATATATTTTAACATCTTGTGATTTTGCACTACAAATGAAGAAATTCTAAAACAGACTTACACACAAAATATGCAGTTTTCAAAGAAAACGGTCAAATTCCCTTCATTTTAATATCTCGTGACTTTACACTACACATGAAGAAATTCTAAAAACTAAAATATTCTGTTGATCTTTTGAAATGATTTGTGAGCATCTTTGTGGTTACCAACACTGTTTATAGATACGTAATTTAGAATAAAACTCATTTTGCCTTGAAAAAGTCCATCACAGGACGAAACGTGTAAGCGATTGAAAAGACAGTTTTCCTCTTGTCTCTATTTTGTTTAACCATGTATAAATGTATATATATATATATATATATACATGTACACTACCAACCATAATTATTAGGTCACCCGAGTGTTATAAAAAAATTATGTATTTCATACTGTTTTTTTAGTATTTATTGCCAAGTGAATAATTGTAAATGAAAATAGAATGGTTCTTTTGTTAATACTGCACAATAACATGTGCATTAATGAATTTATAAATATTTAATAATCACCTATATTGCAGTTTCATCAATGAAAGAATGAAAAAGATTTTGGGTGATTTGGACGAGTTCATCTTTGCTTCTATGCCATGTAAAATTTTACAAAGTAATAATAGCAAAAGAACCATTCTATTTTCATTTAGAATTATCCACTTAAAAATAGTATGAAATGCATCATTTCTATTAAAAACTGGGGTAGCCTAATAATTATGGCTGGTAGTGTACATATATACATTTTAAATAGAATATCTATTCTATTGCCAATGATCCTGTCTACCTTTACCAGTCTGATCATATCTATCAATCTATCAGGATGCCATATCTGTCTATCAATCTGAAGTAGATTGATATGACAGACTATCAAGTCTGTCATATCTATTTCTACTCTATTCTTATACAGCTCTCTTCACGTCAATGTTCTTGTCCTTCTCTTATCCTTTCTCTGACAACCCTTGTATCATGTTCTTCTCTCTTTTGTATTCTATTCTTATACAGCTCTCTTCGCGTCAATGTTCTCATCCTTCTCTTATCCTTTCCCTGACAACCCTTGTATCATGTTCTTCTCCCTTTCTACTCTATTCTTATGCAGCTCTCTTCACGTCAATGTTCTCATCCTTCTCTTATTCTTTCTCTGACAACCCTTGTATCATGTTCTTCTCCCTTTCTACTCTATTCTTATACAGCTCTCTTCGCGTCAATGTTCTCATCCTTCTCTTATCCATTCTCTGACAACCCCTGTATCATGTTCTTCTCCCTTTCTATTCTATTCTTATACAGCTCTCTTCGCGTCAATGTTCTCATCCTTCTCTTATCCTTTCTCTGACAACCCTTGTATCATGTTCTTCTCTCTTTTGTATTCTATTCTTATACAGCTCACTTCACATCAATGTTCTCATCCTTCTCTTATCCATTCTTTGACAACCATTGCAACTGGTTCCTCTTTCACACCACTCTCCTCTTAAATAACCTCCCTTTACACCCTGCAGTATTGCCTTGCTTGGGGTGAAATGATTATGAAAAAATACAGAAGGGAGTTCCACAGATGATATATCTAAATATCTATCTGTTTATCCAAGTGTGATCATATCTATCTGATCATCCACTAATGTTTCACCCCTTTTTTGTCACCCATAACTCTACCTAGTTCTTTCTTTCTGATTCTAAGATTGTCTATCAGTTGATCGATGAAGGTTCTTGCTAGTCTACCTCTTCATTCCATAATATAAGCTGATTCATAACTTCCTGCTGATTTCTCTTACAATAGCCACTAAACCACACTCTCCTTTTGCAGAGTGTATTCATAATATTTAGTATAATTCCATCTAATTCTTTATTAGACATGTGTTGTTTCTAACTGATATTTAGCACTGTTCTTAGTAGCTGAGTGTGTGTACCATCTAGTTTTTATGCTGAGAATCTGTTAATATTCAACAATTTAACCTACTATTGACCTGAAGAGAGTGTTCTAGAAAGTTAATATTTAGTAGGTACTCATTCTATGTAATGTTCTGATTGGCTGAAAGGTTGCTTATAGCTAATGATAGTAAACAAGACAGGAAATGTTTTTTGATTGGATGAAAATTCATAGGCTGCTAGAAATGTCAAATTTGAACTTAGCTTCAGAGAAAGAGAGGAACTATAAGAGAAAGTAAAGAAATCAGACAAAAATGGATAGAGAGAAAGTGAGAAGGAAAAGAAAAATAAGAATACAATAAAAGAGAGAAGAAAGGTGGAAATAAAGAAAAAGAAAGAAAGAATGGTGGAAAGAAGGTTAAAAGAAAACAAAGAAAAAAGAAAGAAAAGTGGGAAGAAAGAAAAAGTATACAAAAAAGAAAGGTGGCAAAAAAGAAGAAAAAAAGAAAAAGAAGGCAAAGAAAGAAAGATAAAAAGAAAGAGTGTGATAAAACAAATTTGGAAAGAAATAGAAAAAAAAAACAGAGTTGGAAAAGGAAAAAGAAAACAACAAAGGAAAAAGAAGAAAGAAAAACAAGAAACCAAAATTAGACAGAAAGTTAATTAATAAGATAAAAAAAAATCAAGATAAAAGAAAAGAAAAAGAACAGTTAACCAGTGATAAAAATATCGCCAATGAAAAGCAAGAAAAAAATGACTGAACAGCACACACACACACATACATACATATACATATATATCTTAGATTTTTATCTAATAAGTATTCAGATTATGAGATGACCAAGAGGTAATTAAATAATTGGTCACAATTGAACGTTTCCTGGGCAATAAAATGCAAAAAAAAAGAAGAAAAATGGAACTAATATGACTTAGCAAAAAAGAATAAAGGAAAAAAAGTAACATTTATTTTCTCAAAATCTGATCTCCTGTCTGCCCAATATAAAGTTTCCTACATTGGCTGACTAAGTCCAGCATACAAGCCTCTGTTTTGTCTGATCGACCAGCATTATCTCCTGCATCAAACACAAGAAATTGTATTTCCATTCAAGTAGCAAGAATCAAGTATAATTCCTTGTTTTTATTTTATTTTATCATTATTATAGCATTAGCTTTGAACACCACCAACAGTAAAAAGGGTAGAAAATCAAGGGTGAAAAGGGGAGAAAATCAAGGGTGAAAAGGGGAGAAAATCAAGGGTGAAAAGGGGAGAAAATCAAGGTGAAAAGGGGGTAAAAATCAAGTGTAAAAATGTGACATCAGGGGTAAAAACGGGAGAAAATCAAGGGTAAAAAGGGGAGAAAATCAAGGGTGGGAAAAGAAAAGGGGAGAAAATCAAGGTGAAAAGGGGGTAAAAATCAAGTGTAAAAATGTGACATCAGGGGTAAAAACGGGAGAAAATCAAGGGTGAAAAGGGGAGAAAATCAAGGTGAAAAGGGGGTAAAAATCAAGTGTAAAAATGTGACATCAGGGGTAAAAACGGGAGAAAATCAAGGGTGAAAAGGGGAGAAAATCAAGGGTGAAAAGGGGAGAAAATCAAGGTGAAAAGGGGGTAAAAATCAAGTGTAAAAATGTGACATCAGGGGTAAAAAAGGGGAGAAAATCAAGGGTGAAAAGGGGAGAAAATCAAGGGTAAAATGCGGGAGAAAATCAAGGGTAAAAACAGGAGAAAATCAAGGGTAAAAACGGGAGAAAATCAAGGGTGAAAAGGGGAGAAAATCAAGGGTAAAATGCTGGAGAAAATCAAGGGTAAAAACAGGAGAAAATCAAGTGTAAAAACAGGAGAAAATCAAGGGTAAAAACAGGAGAAAATCAAGGGTGAAAAGGAAAGAAAATCAAGGTGAATAGTGGGTAAAAATCAAGGGCAAAAACGTGACAAAATCAAGGGTGAAAAGAGGAGGAAATTAAGTTGGAAAAGGGGAGAAAATCAAGGGTAAAAACGGGAGAAAATCAAGGGTGAAAAGGGAAGAAAATCAAGGGTGAAAAGGAGAGAAAATCAAGGGTAAAATGCGGGAGAAAATCAACAACACTGGATCAGTGCTAGAGGGAACCAGAAGGATGGTAGAAGAAGGTGAAACAAAAGAACACTACAGTGTAAAAGTTAGTTATGCATGACATGTGAAAAAGCAGTTAAAAAAGAAATTTGCTACTGATATAACCACCCTAAATGGGGTTGAGAAAAACACAGCGGATTAATACAGACCTAATTTCGGTGATTACTACTATCCCTATCCTGGTATGTCTTCACAATCACTGATGAACATTTCTCCAGACTGCTAACAATATCCACCTTATTTCTGCTATGTTGAATACTAATGAACTCACTCAATCTCTAAAGAAAATCAATGAAAATATATTATTTATTTTAAACGCTTGAGTCAGTTTCATTTTATGTCCCAAGTTTCAGATAAAATAATTACAATGACTATCTATCCACACGAGTGGGATGTGCATTGTGGTACAGTGGATACTGGCTCAGAACAAGAAATCAGAGAGGTGAGTTTGAAATCCAGTTTAATTTGTTGTATTCACTTTTATACAAATACTCTTGGGAAAGGTATTAATCTATCTCTTCTCCCTCTAGCTATGGGTTAAATAGCAGGACAGATTGGTTTCTATAGCCTTGGTTGGCAACCAATCTACCACAGAAAGAAATGGCAACCACTTGCAGGAAAATTTTCTGCCTGGTAAGTCATGGATCAAAAGAGACATAATTACCCAAGCTTGTATCACGCATGGTACTTAATTGACTGATTATTCAGTTATTGCTCCCCATGTTTCTACTGGGTTTAAGTCCACATTTTATTTTACTTGGCAATAAAAATAGCTGAAAGTGCTTGGATAAATAAAACATTTGGACAAGTTTTATATACCTATTCTCATCCTTCTCTTATCCTTTCTCTGACAACCCTTATATCATGTTCTTCTCCCTTTCTATTCTATTCTTATACAGCTCTCTTCGCGTCAATGTTCTCATCCTTCTCTTATCCTTTCTCTGACAACCCTTATATCATGTTCTTCTCCCTTTCTATTCTATTCTTATACAGCTCTCTTCGCGTCAATCTTCTCATCCTTCTCTTATTCTTTCTCTGACAACCCTTGTATCATGTTCTTCTCCCTTTCTACTCTATTCTTATACAGCTCTCTTCACGTCAATGTTCTCATCCTTCTCTTATCCATTCTCTGACAACCCCTGTATCATGTTCTTCTCCCTTTCTATTCTATTCTTATACAGCTCTCTTCGCGTCAATGTTCTCATCCTTCTCTTATCCTTTCTCTGACAACCCTTGTATCATGTTCTTCTCCCTTTCTACTCTATTCTTATACAGCTCTCTTCACGTCAATGTTCTCATCCTTCTCTTATCCTTTCTCTGACAACCCCTGTATCATGTTCTTCTCCCTTTCTACTCTATTCTTATACAGCTCTCTTCGCGTCAATGTTCTCATCCTTCTCTTATCCTTTCTCTGACAACCCCTGTATCATGTTCTTCTCCCTTTCTACTCTATTCTTATACAGCTCTCTTCACGTCAATGTTCTCATCCTTCTCTTATCCTTTCTCTGACAACCCTTGTATCATGTTCTTCTCCCTTTCTATTCTATTCTTATACAGCTCTCTTCGCGTCAATCTTCTCATCCTTCTCTTATTCTTTCTCTGACAACCCTTGTATCATGTTCTTCTCCCTTTCTACTCTATTCTTATGCAGCTCTCTTCACGTCAATGTTCTCATCCTTCTCTTATCCATTCTTTGACAACCATTGCAACTGGTTCCTCTTTCGCACCACTCTCCTCTTATATAACCTCCCTTTACACCCTGCAGTATTGCCTTGCTTGGGGTGAAATGATTATGAAAATATACAGAAGGGAGAAAAATTATAACATGAAAAATTATATATAACACTTTACCACAACACCTTGTCTGTAATTTTTAATGAAACTTGCATGAAATTCGGGATTGCTGCCTAAATCCACACTATATATATATAATGTATACACAGTAAACAAATAACATTTTTTCAACTTATCTTTATGACTCAGAGTTTCACAGAAGTGACATCTGCTTGTCAAGGGGTTACATAGTAAATTGAATTTATTTACATGTCATATAATTCTTCAAAGACATTATTAAAATTTCTCCAAAATTATAAAAATTGTTTTTATTACTACATACATACATACAGAAATATATGCACAAACACACAAACATCTTATAAGTATATAGGTAAACATGAAAAAATAATATTTTACACACTTGCACACACACACACACACACACACACACACACACACACACATATATATATATATTTCAGTAGCTGAATTGTTTTTACATAACCTTTTCTTAAGAAAAAATAATTGTAAGCACAGGTGGTTAAAACATGAAATGTCTACACGCACGCACACACACAAATGCAAAATATTTAATAATTTTTTTTATTCTTTAAAATAACCAGACAGATGATTGGATATGTTGTGTTTATTTAACTTTTTTATATTTCTTAAACAAGCAAAAATATTATTATTATTATTATTATTATTATTATTTTGGAAGCTGAAATGTTTTTTAGTTGTCCAGATGTTTATTATTCTCTATCTTGTCTACTCATAATTTTGTATATTGTACATATTTCAATTTTTCTAGTCTTGTTATTTTAAAAATGTCTTCAAACAAAAAAATTCTAGCATGAAAATAAGCTTAGCTAAGTCTAGCACAAGGTCTAATAGAAGGAAACCGTGAGATTGTGCTTGAAGTGATTGGAACCATGTTGAGCATTCTGTAAAATTAGCATACAAAATTGCTTTTTTTTGCTGTGTGAAAAAACGCTATTATAATTTTGTACCCCCCAATTGCATCCTTCAGTAAACATCCTGAGCGATTGGGTGTACCTGGATACAGAATCAAAATCGGTGAATTTTGTTGATACAGAGAAAAAAAATGTAAAACGTAGACCTTTTTGACCACAAAATAATCTTTGGTTTATAAATTAATAAATATTTATCATATTCTACTCCAGCAGTTTTTTTCTCGCACTTCCCGCCTGTGAAATTCCCTTTCGTTAACTTGCTTCCCCGACAGCTATAATCTCCAAGAATTTAAATGTAAAAACAGTAGTCATCTCCTATCTCACTAACCTGCATCCTCTCTCTCATGCTTCCTTCTCTGTCCACTCCACTCTCATCAATATTCTCATCCTTCTCTTACCCACTTCCTGACACCCCCTATAACCTGTCACTCTTTTTCATAACTTTCCTTCTATGTAACTCCCGGCACAACAGTGGCAGTAAAATGCCTTGCTTAGAGAGATATGGGTATTAAAAGAAAAATATTTTTTAAATTATTAAAATATGTGAACCAACTATCAGAAAAGCCTTATTATTTACATTTTATAATGTCCAAATCAAAGGATAATAAGCTGATATTTTGTCAACCATTACAATAAATAACATAATATATAAATAATATAAATCTGATAGTGTTATTTTTTATCTTTGCTTAAATTTTTAAGAACAAATCAAATATATAAATAATAGGTTTTATTTTAATATGAGCGTGCTGTGCCATCAAAAATGATGGCAAAATATTTACATCAATATGCTGTCTAAAATGATGGCAACATACATATTGATGTACCTACAAATGAGTATTTTTCATTAAGACATAAGAAAAAAAAATAATCCAAATTCCCTGTTAGTGATGTATATGTATCAGTTAAGTGCCATACGTGATACACGCTTGGGCGATCATGTCTCGAAAGAGACATGACTGACTGGGCAGAAGACTATCCCGCAGTAGGTTGCCATTGCTTTCTGCGGTAGACTGGTTGCCGACCAAGGCTATAGAACCCAATCTGTCCTGCTATTTAACCCATAACTGGAAGGAAGAGATGGATTAATACCTTTCCCAAGGGTATTTGCGCGTAAGTGAATGCAATGAATTCAACTGGAATTTGAACTCAGCTCCCCGGTTTCTCGTATATGTATATGTATATTAAAAAAACAAAAAATTTTTTTAAAATTCCTCTGTCTGATATTTGACAGATTCTAAATTATTTTATTACCCCTTAAAGTGGAAAGAGATTCCCTCAAGAGAATAAGGTGTGAACTACTACCACACACAAATAAGATGATTACTGACAATCACTCTCTTCCTGAAGAAGGTCAGGAGACCAGAAACATATGTAGCAAAATAGAAAATAAAAATATAAAATACAATATATTATATAAAAAACATTTTAGATTCCTTTTTTTTTCTAAAATATACACTTTTCTCTCTTGGAACCACTGTAACATTGCCATTATATATATATATATATATGTATATATATTGTTTGTTTAATTACTTAGTTTCTGGTCATAATAAAGTTAGACCAGTGCACATTTGAATTAAAAAGTCTTCAATACAATTATATTGTAGAAATGGTAAACGGTAAAATCAGTTATTACAAAATGCCTGAAGACAGCACTCATGCTAGGTCATGTAATAAATTGTTTACAAATAAAATATATAGATATATATATATATAAACTGTCAATATTATAATAAAAATATTATAATCTGGCAATTCCAGACAGATCTGATACCAATGCCTAAGTCCGAACTCTTTTCCTCTTTTCCTCTCCCCTTTCTTTATTCTTATTTTTATTCTTATTTTTTTATTTTTTATTCCATTTTCATTTTTTCTTTTTTCTTTTTTACATTCATCCCTCTCTTCAGTTAAAGAAAATGCTTATTTCGCCAAAATTTTTTGTACCAAATGGAAAGAATATTGTAAGGTCTGATGAAATGAGCTAATTAGCTCATAGAAATGATCTATAGTTTATAACCACTTGAAATGACATGTTGAGTTTTCCTTTATAAACATAATATTGCTCTGGATAACACCAATTGAGCTCTCTATATAGATATAACACTTAAAATTTTATATTAAGTTAATCTTGTTGGATTATCCTCACCATTTATAGACTGGACATATATATATATATATATATATATATATATATATATATATATATATGAATTAAATAGGATTTATTCAAAGATGTTGTATGAACATTTCGACATGAAATCCCCACGGGGGATAATACATCACCTCAGCAACGAAAAAAATCCTTTCTGAAACTGGAGAAAAATCAGTCTATTTATCCTTTTTAACTCATAGATAGATTTGCAAAAAAAAAGTTTAAAAAGAAAGAAAAAGAAAAAGAAAAAGATAAAATAAAATAAAATAAACAAGAAAAGAAAAATTGGCATCATCTGGGTTTGTAAAAAAGAAAGAGAATTGTAACGTAAATAGAACAGACGGCGTGTTGAATTGATATTAGGTTAAGCAAAACGGAAAAAAGGTGGGAGGTAAGAGAGATAAAAGAAGGGAGGGAAAAAAGAAAAGAAAGAAAAAATTTTTTATATATTACAGACGCTCGACATATTCAAAAACCTAACTTTCCAAAAACGTTGAAGTATTAGAAAAAGGCCTTTTTCTTAAAAAGGTATATTTATTTTTAAAGGGAATAAAAAGATATAGGATTTAAAATAAATTTTTTTAAAAATTAGGTCATTTAATTTAAACTAAATAAAGATACCTCTAGGCATAAATGAACAAAAAAAAAAATTTCATTTACAATTATACATACATATATGTGTACACACATACATACACACACACATTTCTACAATTATAAATACATATATACATACATATACACACACACACACACATTCAATTACATACACACATATATACGTATATACACATACATCCGCATCCACACACATATATAAATATACAAAAAATACATATACAAAAAAATACATATACAAAAAATCCACATACACAATATATATGTACACACACATATATATGTATACATATTGATAAGTATATATATATATATATATATATATATATATATATATCCTTTCTCCCTTTGTGTGTATATATATATATTCTTCACCATATGACAACATAATTATTGCAAAAAATAAAATAATAATCCACTGTAAAAGTGCGAACATGCCACAAAAGCTTTAATAACTGGTAGTAAAGTTTAATAGAAGGTAGTAAAGAGAATGAACTGAACTGATACTGCCTTATTATTGTCTCTAATAAACTGTACTGACTTTGCCAATTTGTTGTCTCTCTCGCCATGAGTGTGACAGGAGGCATATATATATATATATATATATATATATATATACACAAATACACACACAACTGTTTATATTATAGTAGAGATTTGTGCAGCCAGATTCAAAAACTCAAAATCTGATCAATGATCAATTTTGTTTGGCACAAAAAATTGTTTAATATATTGGTTCTTGAATTCATATAGAATTTGAAACACTGTTTTGATGCTGATTTCTCCTGATCAGTAAACAGGATATTTCCAAACATTCAGTTTAAATGTCATAATGCAAATTTTAATGTACAGGAAATAAATACATTGTTCTTTGAGGAGTGGGTGCAGAAATTTCATTTTAAATATATAGTGTTTTGAGTAAGGGTGTAAAAGTTTTATTTTAAATTAAATATATAGTGTTTTAAGTGAGAGGTGCAAAGTTTTCATTTTAAATATATAGATATAGTACTTTGAGTGAAGGGGTGTAAAAGTTTTCATTTTAAAGATATAGATACAGTACTTTCAGTGGAGGGTGTAACAGTTTCATTTTAAAGATATAGATACAGTACTTTTAGTATAGGGGTGGAAAGTTTCATTTTAAAGATATAGATTTAGTACTTTGATTAGAGGGGTGTAAAAGTTTTCATTTTAAAGATCTATATATAGTACTTTGAGTGGAGGGGTGTAAAAGTTTAATTTTAAAGATATAGATATAGTACTTCGAGTGGCGATGTGCGTTGTGGTACAGTGGATATCGGCTCAGAACGAGAAATTGGAGAGCCGAGTTCGAACTCCAGCTGAATTCATTGCATTCACTTATGTGCAAATACCCTTGGGAAAGTTATTAATCCGTCTCTTCCTTACAGTTATGGGTTAAATAACAGGATAGATTGGGTTCTATAGCCTTGGTCAGCAACCAGTCTACCACAGAAAGCAATGGCAACCTACTGCGGGATAATATTCTGTCCAGTCAGTCATGTCTCTTTTGAGACATGATCGCCCAAGCGTGTATCACGTATGGCACTCAACTGACTGACTTCAAGTGGAAGGTGCAAAAGTTACATTTTAAAGTAAATATATAATGCATTCAGTGGGAGGTGCAAAAGTATAATGGTAACTAGTTGTTATTTATACCATCTCTCATGAAATTAATTACACCCATTGGTAAACTGAACAGTTTTAATAAATGCTCTGAAGACTGATACCAATTGTCAAGGCACTTAAATAAAGGACTCCAAGTCAGTGTAAAATAGATAATTGGTGTCAGTCTTCAGAGTATTTATTAAAACTGTTCAGTTTACCAATGGGTGTAATTAACTTCATTTATTTATTTATTAAAACTGTAATGGCGGACAGCTGAACAAAAAGGAACATTACAAATGATAGAAATCTGAGTTATAACACTATCCCAGATCACTCAAATCTGATAATCAAAAAAAGTTTATAACCATTTTAATTTCAATGAGTTATGTGAATGTTCACTGATGTGCGTTGTGGTGCAGTGGATATCAACTGGGAACAACAAATTGGGAAGCTGAGTTCGAATTTCAGTTGAATTCGTTGCATTCACTTACGCACAAATACTCTTGGGAAAGGTATTAATTCATCTCTTCCCTCCAGTTATGGGTTAAATAATAGGACATATTGGGTTTTATAGCCTTGGCTGGCAACCAGTCTACTGCAGAAAGTAATGGCAATCTACTGTGGGATAATCTTCTGCCCAGTCAGTCATATCTCTTTCGAGGCATGATTGCCCAAAGCGTGTATCACGTATTTTCTACATCTCCCTATTCCTAGTGGCTCTTAACACACTTTCTTCTGTTACCCCTTCCAAACTTTGCTCTGCCATCTATTTACTCCAACGCATCAAGTATATTACATACTACTTTACCCTGTCTCTCTTTCCCACTATCTGACCTGTGAGTGTCAGATTCTCCAAGCCCCTTTTCTCATTACATGTTCTTGGGACTTCAGCTGCCTTTTCCTGATGTTATGTATTAATTTCTTTTTCTTTTTCATCCTCTCCAAAACCTTGTCATTGCTCACATGTTTGGTCCATAGTATCCCCAGCATCCTTCTGTAGAACCATATTTCAGTTTCTTCAAGTCTCCTCTTCATCTTTGGTGAATTTGTCCAGCATTCACTGACATATTGAAGAACAGAAATCATATAACAATCCAGTACTCTCTTCTTTGCTTCAGGCAAAATCTCCCTGTTTCTTAATACTCTATTCAGTTTCAGGAATGCATCCTTGGATACTCCAATTTGCCTTCGGATCTCAGTGTTGTATTTTCCGTCCTTTTCCATTTCTGAGATGAGGTATTGTAACTAAACTATTTACAACATTTGGGTTGTTGTTCTTATCTTTATTGTCATACTAGCAGTATAGCCCGGCGTTGCTCGGGTGTAATGAAAGCTTTTATATATATATATTATCAATTTTCTGCACTATTGTAAAAATTGCAACCTTGAAACTTATGAATATCGTTTCTTATATCTTTGTCTATGAGTGGATCAAATTTGATTAAAATCGGACCACTCCTTCTATAACCCGATTTTTTTGATTATCAATTTTTGATATTTATCGGGGATACCTCGACACAAAACCTAGCTAAGAACACTCACAGACGCTGTGACCCTGTTTACACAGTTGTAAATAGCTTTACAACTGTGTAAATTTTCAAGAAAATTGGTTCAGCCATTTTGGAGTCTATAGGTAATGGATACACACACACAGACACACACACACACAAAGACAAAGTTCCACTTATAAATAAGTTTAGATTCGTGATAGAATTATAAGCTCTAGCTTTCTTTGGGTTATATACATTGGAATTTCAAGCCAAACCCTTTATATAACCCATGGAAATAGATTGTTCTAATGCTACATGCCATGCCTTTTTTGGATATTTCAGTTTCATTTTATTCCCTTTAGTAAAACAACTCTCCAGGTTTTGTGTTTCCTCTGCTGTTCAAGTCATATGTGACAAGCATTTTAGTTGTTACTGCTGTTGAAAGTCTTTAAGTTATGTGATTCTGAAGCACCAGTCCACAACGTTTAAAAATGTGTGTTCTTTACAAAGACACACTCACTCAAAAACATATTTAACCATTCATCTTAGAAAGTGGCTGTATACAAAGGATAGTTTTAGATATTATTGAACAGGTTTGGTGCCCTACATGACATCAATATGAAAGACTTCATCAGACAAGGCTATTTAAGAATATGACTCGGGTTTTCAGGTTAATGTTTTAGATTTGAAGCAATTTATAAATTGGGGAAAATACCTGCAATGCAGCCTATTCTATCTTCAATTTCCTTTTCTCTAATACTGAATTTATTATAACCGATCCATACTTCAAGGTATCTGAAATTTTTGGCATTTACTAATCTAACATCCTGAATATTTTATGTGGCGGACCTGAAGGAGACTAAAACCGCCTTTAAATTTGTGGTTTTTCATTCTTTTTTTTACTTTTTTCAATGCAGTCTTATCGATTATTATATAAAGTTTTTGATTATGAAAAAAATCTGGAAAAATTTCAATATTTAAACAATTTAATGGGGGATCATTTTCTCATACAATGTTATAGTAAATTGATCCTCCATTTTGGGGCCAATTTTGTTTGGGTCGCTTTGTTTTGTTTTGTTTTTTGGACAAGTTGTTGCTCTTGTTGTTGTCTTTTTCAAGTTTTCTTCAGTTCTTACAATGACATCTTCCTCGGAAACTCCAAGAATAGCTTTATTTAAAAATTTTGCAAAGGATTCAGTTGTTGAATATGCACAAGCAAAAATGTTAATTGCACAGGATGAATTTACTATAAGGTGGTATGAAAAACTGAGCACCCCTTAAAATTTTTTTAAATGTTGGAATTTTTACAAATCTTTTTTGTCAGTCAGAAAGTTTAGGGTTTAGTCGATAAGATTGCACTGAAAAAAGTAAAAAAAATTGATACTCACCAAATTTACAGGTGGTGGTAATGTTGTACTGGTGAGTGGTTCAAAAATGGAGGATCAATTTACTATAACATTGTATGAAAAACTGAGCCCCACCCTCAAAATTGTTTAAATATTGAAATTTTTCCTAATCTTTTTTGTCAGTTGGAAACTTTAGGTGTATTCAAAAACATTGCACTGAAAAAAGTAAAAAAAAAATGGAAAACGACAAATTTAAAGGTGGTGGTAGTCTCCCTCAGGTCCATCTTTTATGCTGGACTCAGTTAATCTGTCATCATTGTTTTTATTTCAATTTCAGATCATACTTTCTGTTTTGGAAAGATTTACCTTGATTCCAATTTCTTGGAACACTTGATAAAAGATGATGATTTTCTGTTCAAGATATCCTTATCCCAACCATGAATACCTATGTCATAAGCACAGACCCCCACCCACCCCACACACCACATTTTTTTTTTTTAATCATTTCACCCCAAGCAAGGCATTCCACTGCCACTATTGCGCTTGGGGCTACATAGGAGAAGGTAAATAGAAAGAGTGGTTAGATATAGGAAATGTCAGAAGTGGGGTGATAGATAGTTGGGTGGGTAGGAAGAGTGTTTGAAAGAATGGAAGCGAGTTAGTTTGTTAGGAGGTGTCTATTGACCTTACATTTAAACTCCTGGAGATTGTAGCTGTCGGGGAAGCAGTCTTGTGGAAGGGAATTCCACAGTCGGGAAGTACGAGAAAAGAAACTGTTGGAGTAGGAGTTGCGGTTACATTTTATCGGTTTCACTGTAAAAGGGTGGGATCTAGTTGCTAATCTAGTATCTTGTGCAAATTCAAACCTAGGGGGCACCAGTAATCCAAGTTCATCGGAACAGAAGCCGTGAAAGTATTTATCAGAATACTGGTTTTGAGAGGGAAAGCAGAATTTGTTTGGGAAGCATTTAGCACAAATCGAAATTCTAGGAACATCTAGTCCAGAATGTTGATTTTCTGTTCAAGGTTATCCTTTTGTCGCCACTGAATATCTATGTGCCTTGTGGTGCAGCGGATATCAGCTCGGAATGAGAAATCGGGAAGCCAAGTTCAAATTCCAGTTGAATTCATTGCATTCACTTACGCACAAATACCCTTGGAAAAGGTATTAATCCATCTCTTCCTTCCAGTTATGGATTAAATAACAGGACAGATTGGGTTCTATAGCCTTGGCTGGCAACCAATCTACCGTAGAAAGCAATGGCAACCTACTGTGGGATAATCTTCTGCCCAGTCAGTCATGTCTCTTTCGAGACATGATCGCCCAAGCGTGTTTCACGTATGGCACTTAACTGACTGGATATCTATGCCATCAGTGTATCCCCACTGTTTCATATCATCAGTACACTGACCTCAGGAGAAATGCCGTATCTGTTTTGGGAAGGTTTAGCTCAAGTTAGAACATTTTAAAGTATAAATAAATACCTTTCAAAAGGCAGGAGAATAAAGGCAAATGGAAAAAAAAAAATGAAGGAAAATTGGGTCAAAGAAAATTAAAAATGAAAGAATAACGAAAATAAAAAATAAAATTATTATTCATTAATTTCTCAGAAAACAATAAAAAAAAAACTGAAAGAGAATTACGATAAACAGACATTAGCAATTTCAAACATTTTTGCCTAAATTAGTTTTCACCTGATTGATACCATCCTTCATCACTTTTTAATGTTTAAAATAATTTTTAAAAAAATGAGTTAATAATTAGCTAAAAAATTAAAACAATCATTATCAACTTTATAATCTAATTTTAAAGAAAAGAAAAGAAAATGGCAGTCAAATGACATCTTTATTTCAGAGTAGATAATCACTTCAAATAATTTTTTTGTCCCCAAGCAAGTGCTAAGATTACCACCAGATAAAATGTTGATTGTCTGACCTTTCAGTTAACATCTTAATGATCTCATTTTTTAAAATTCAGTTGAAGACTGGAAAAAAAAATTGAACAAACAAAAATAAAAAATAAATTGCTTTATGATGGGACCAAATGTAAAAGGTCTTGATGAAACAAACTAAATTTTATATAAAGCAGTATTTAATAATAAACAAGGTTTTGAGATGGAGCTCTTTAGCTATGGGAAGATGGTCCATTCAGTGATGTGTAGAGGTCTGGTAGTGCCCAGGGTGAGGATTGTGACCGGTGCCCCCTACCCCCACCCATAACAAAATTGCAACAGTATTTTTAGTGTTTTCTTTTGGACATGGTCTATTTAATGAGCAGCCCAAATTGATCACCATGTTTAAGTGGGGTCCATCCTCACCAACAGGCAGTGTCTTTTGGAGACATTTTTTAAAACATGCTGGTGTCATTTGAATCTTATCTAAAATTTTCTTTACAGGTTTGGCCAAATTACCAGCAGTCAAATGTCAACATTTTAAAACTAAAATTAAAATTATTTTGTTTATTCTTTATATTTAGTTTCAGGTGCATTTGCTAAAAAAATATAATATATATATATAAAAAATGTAGCAATAAACACACCTCCAATTAAAGTAGATAGACATAATATCAGGTCATAAAATGGCGCCTACTACCCTTCTGACAGAGATGCAAAAATGCCAAACCCTGCCACCAGCCAACATGCATGTAATAAACCATAATTGAAAGCAGACAGATATATCATAAAATTGTAAAACGGCACTCGCTATCGCTTTAACAAAGATGTGAAAAAAATCAAATTCTACTATTGTGCACACTTATATAAACCATAAATACACACACACATACATGCACTAACACAGGTACGCACATACACATACTCACATACTCACTACATTTAATGACAGCAGTAGCAGCAAAAGAGGACCATTCGTTTAAAGGCACGGTTCACTAATGGACATAAAATCAAGCTCTTCTATCATTCTGAAGATGAGATTCTGATCTCAAAATATTAATGAATAATAAATAGGTAATACCTGAAACCCTCTTTACCTTCCTTTATTATACTAAACGCATTGTGATAACCTTCAAATAGCTATCATTACACATCATATACTCCATCCGAAATACAGCACTCTACCCCACACTGGTAGTGCTGCCCAAGGCCACCACCAAATCAACCCTCCCCTTTGCATGCCACTGGGTTCATTTAAGAGAAATAAATTCAGGTTAATATCTTTTTTTTTTTTTTTTTTTTTTTTTAATCGTATCACCCCAAGCAAGGCGGTAACACCACTGATGTGTAGGGGGCTATGTAATAGTGAAAAGGTTGGAAAAGAGAAAACCGGAAACCACATCCTAAACAGGGAACAAGGGATGAGCCTCTAAACCTGTTCAATAGACGTTGGTGGAGTGTGAACCGGGCAATAGTTTAGTCTATCTACTCCAATTGAAAAAAAAAAAAATAAAAAATAAGAAAAAGAAAAGTGAAAAGATTGGAAAAGAGAAAGCCGGAAACCACATCCTAAACAGGGAACAAGGGATGAGCCTCTAAACCTGTACAATAGACGTGGGTGGAGTGTGAACCGGGCGACAGCAGGAATATAGAGGAGGAAAACTTTCTTTAAACTTGCTTCATACATGCACATCCCTTCACGCCATGCAAAACATCGTCATTCTCTTCATATTTTATTGGTCATGTTCTACTCAAGCAGCTTTTCCCACGAATTATGAGTTTGTGACGATGCCTCCCAGCAGGATGGTTCCTCAATCACTACAGTCTTAACCTTTTTCAAGTCTAGGGTTAACCGTTATTTTTATCTTCCCAGCATATCCCCAGAAATTGTGCCTCTTACACTTTAACCCTCCTTGGCCTTGCAAACAAAAACAACAGTAAATCTAAATAAATGCCAAATTCTGTCTGTCCATTCAGGTGTCTCTAACTCAGAACACACTTGCACTCAGTCAGTCAGTTAAGTGCCATAGGTGATACACGCTTGGGTGATCATGTCTCGAAAGAGACATGACTGACTGGGCAGAAGATTATCCCGCAGTAGGTTGCCATTGTTTTCTATAGTAGACTGGTTGCCGACCAAGGCTATAGAACCCAGTCTGTCCTGCTATTTAACCCATAACTGGAAGGAAGAGATGGATTAATAACTTTCCCAAGGGTATCTGTGCGTAAGTGAATACAATGGATTCAACTGGAATTCGAACTTGTACTACATAACCATATTATACTATTTTGGAATTTGGATGATCCTGGAATTAAAAATCTGCCCTTCATCTGATACTTGAAAATCAAGAAGTGGGATTTGTGGCTGGATGAGCAGGGAACATTTAAAAATTCAAATTTTAAAATAAATGGAAAAAAAATTAGTGATTTAAAAGTATGTAATTTTTATTGGGTTTAAAGTAACAAAAGTTTTGTGAATTTCAGAATTTTTGTTTTAAATTCACTTTAAAATATCTCCAAAATTTTGTGAATTGAGGAAATCAATTTTAATTCTTCAAAATGCCAAAGAACCAGAAGAGTTTTCATAATGTGAGGTTTTGAATTTCTGCATTCCTTGGGATTTAAAAAACTCAATAATCAGCCTGATTTAGAGTTTCGGCCTATATTGGCCTTTTGGACAGAATTGTACTTTTAGCCAGAAACAGGGTAAGAATGAGGTTTTGAAGTTCCATGGAGTGAATTCAGAAATTCAAAGTTATTTCTCCAAAATTGTCATTGCTGTTTTCTAAGCTGAACCAGAGGTTCCTTTAGTTTTGGGTGGCAGGCCTAATTAGCCCTCTGCAAAAGCTAGCTTAAAAATTTGTTCAAACACCATCATTTCCTCAATATTCCAAATGTAAGAAAAGGGTTTTCCTGAAAACTCCCACTTTGTAAAACAGATTGCCATGTGATTGCTTTCCTGAACACTTAAATCTTGACCTCTTCAGGTCAAGGGTTAATCGTTGTTCTCTGTAATCCTGTTTTCATGATCTTTATTTCCTACCTCCTTTTCTTTCATTCATATCACATTCGTATCACATTCATCATTAACATTTTTACTTCAACCCACTGCCTTAAGTGGCTCTTGAGCCTTGCATTGAAGGAAAAGAAACTGGTTATATATTGAAAACTCCCGGGGTTTGAGGAAAATCAAATATTAATTATCCGATTTCCTATTGGAGATTTGATGAGCCTGGTTCATGCAATGCTAACCATCAGACATCTGGTATGAATCAATATATATATATATAAAGTCATATTAATAATCCAGAACCCTGTCTGGGACCTGAGACAATTGTGGTACAGGAATCTTTGAGCTCTTCCCATAATCAATGGTACACCTGGAATCATGCCAAAAATTATGAGCGCCAAGATTAGAACTGCAGAGACACTGACAAATTCAGTAGGAGGAATGAAGTCTGCCAAGATTCTGAGAAAGATGTTGGAAATTTCGATCATCCAATCCCCAGAAATAAACACTAGACTTTTAAATGTCCACAACTTCAGCAAATATGGCTTCTCCTGTGTAAGGACCTTATCCTTTCTTGATAATAACCAAATAGATGCTGCCTCAAAAACACAGTTTTCGAGAGGATTATAACCCAACAGACATCTGGTGTTAATTTATGAATTAGCATTAATTAATATTATTTTAGAAAAATGTGAAAAAATGCTAACATTTCTGAATTATACAATAACGAACTTTTAAGATAAAGCATGTATGTTTTTTGTTTTATTTATTGCATTCTAAGAAAGGCAATAATGTCACTAAAACGGAAAATAATTAAGAAGGATGTAGAGAACATAAGTGAATTGAAGAAACCATTCAAATAGAATCTTGTATTTACACCTAAAGCCTGAATTCTTTATATTATGTGTGTCATTTCACACCAAACAAGACAATTAAGCCACTAAGTCGCATTGCTTACTGAGTGTGAAAGAATATCAAAAAAAAGAAATACATTAAGGAGAGAGAACAATAACAAATCAAAACGATAACAATTAACATTGAGCTTAAATTTTTTACTAAGAACTCAGAAGGCAGAAGAGAGTTCCCCAAGCAAGAAGTACAATAGAAGAAACTATTAGCATAGAACTTATGGCAATATCTAGCCATTTCAAGTGTAAAATGATGAGACCTTGATGCCAATCTAGTACTGAGTTTAAATTCATAAACACTTTTTTTGTCTGTAATTGGTGGTATTTTACTAAACGGCCTGCACAGTCAGTCAGTTAAAGTGCCATACGTGATACACGCTTGGGCGATCATGTCTCGAAAGAGACACGACTGACTGGGCAGAAGGTTATCCCGCAGTAGGTTGCCATTGCTTTCTGCGGTAGACTGGTTGCCGACCAAGGCTATAGAACCCAATCTGTCCTGCTATTTAACCCATAACTGGAAGGAAGAGACGGATTAATACCTTTCCCAGGGGTATTTGCGCGTAAGTGAATACAATGGATTCAACTGGAATTCGAACTCGACTCCCCGATTTCTCGTTCCGAGCCAATATCCACTGTACCACAACGCACATCCCCTGCACAGTACACACACAAAAAAAGAAAAGAATTATTAAAAATTAAAGTTGATTGGAAAGCAAGAAGCTGAAAGAGAGTTTCACAAGCAAGAGAAAAGAAACTGTTCAATTGCCATCTCTTATCTCTTTGACTCACATCCTTTCCCTGACAACCCTTGTATCATGTTCTTCTCCTCTCCACTCTACTCTCATACAGCTCTCTTCACATCAGTGTTCTCATCCTTCTCTTACCCATTCTCTGACACCCCCTCTAACTTATTCCTCTTTCTCATAAGGGTTACGTCTAGCTATTTCAACTGTATTTTTTAAAAATATTTTGTATTTCTATATAGCTTATTGTGGGTATGTAGCTAAGAGGTGAGAATGTTAACATTATGACCTTGAGAGCTGGGTTCAAATCTCTATGGTCTATTTGTCAAGGAGATGACTTCTGGGATTAATTGATTGATTTTGTGTTTTTGTCTTATCAATCCTATGTGGGTTATTTAAAGCAAAATATAAGAATCATTTTTTGCTTTTTGAGAATGAATATTACATTTTTTTTTAGAATGATTATGATTTTTTGTACTTGTCTATACTTCTGAGATGAGGTAGTATTTGCACTATTTACATTATTCAAACTATTGTTCCCATCTTTACTGCTATGTTTATGATGTTTCGGCCAGTGTACGCTTTGGACTTTTTCAGGTACTGGAATTTTGAACTGAACCTTTTACTACAATCACTGGGGCATATCATTCTCATTCCATGTTGCTGGTAGCCATATAGTTGAAATAATAGATTAAGAACATCACTGGAAACTATGTAAACTTAAGGAATCAGCACATATATTAGGCTACAAAAATCTCCTAAGCTGATCAAGTATAGAAATGAATCTAATATTGGAATCGGTAATACAGAGTGCCAGAGAAAATCATTAGCGTCAAAGATTGCAATATGAGCTCTGGTAAAAAAAATGATAAAGAAAATCATTAGCATCAAAAGATGCAATATGAACACTGGTAAAAAAGGGTTACTGAGATATTAAGTTTATAAGTCCCAGAAATTCACATGCTGATGTCTGGTAAAAAAAATTATAAAGAAAATCATAAGCATCAAAAGATTGCAATATGAACACTGGTAAAAAAGTTTATAAGTCCCAGAAATTCACATGCTGATGTCCTCAAGGACACCTGACCCAGTGGATACTGATGTTGGTTGGTTCCAGTTACTTTACCCAAAGTGTTGTGAGTTCAATGCCAGGCTACATTAGTGTTGAAAAAATAACTTAGACGAGTTAAGTTAAAGGGAGCTAACTACTTGGCTACCAGAAGTGGCATTGTAAATGGAACGAGAATAATATACCCTAGTGATTGTAATAAAGAGATCAGTTTGAAATTCCTAGCACCTAAAGAAAGCACATGAGATGTTGTAAACATGACAGTAAAGATGAGGTCAATAGTAATAGAATAATGTAAATAGTATATGATTTTTCCATATACAAGTCCTACTATTTAACCCATTCATACATTTCCCATTTTCAAAAGATATTTGCAAGTAAGTGAATGTAACAAACCTGATTACTGGCTTCCGAGGAAATAATCCTAGCATGTGACCTGAAGACCTAAACTTCATGTGTAAGAAACTTTTTGGAAATCAATGGTACAAAGCCACAATTCATCATGACTGAGGCGTTAAGCATACACCAGATTAAGTACTCTTTCTCAAAAACTATAACAAAAGTTTTCTCAGCCAAGGTGTAGTATAAATTTCAAGATGGCTCTTGAGTATTGAATATGCATGTGCCTAAGTAAATTTCTTCACAACAGATTAGTTAGCTACCTGAGCAAACAGGTCTACTTAGAAATGAGTAACTAGCCATTATATACATATATATACAAGTATATATTCGGTTAGTATGAATATAATAAAATTCTGATATCCAAAAATACTATTCTTAAAAGAGGAGAGCAAATAATATTTATTCAAAATTTATAACGTATATATATATATATAACTTCCGGAAAAAGTAGCTATTTTCTTGGAATACTTCTTGTATCTTGTCAAGTGATGGTGTTGATTACAAGACACAAGAAGTGTTCCAAGAAAATAGCTACTTTGTTATAACAGACTTATATTATAAATTTTGAATAAATATTTTATTTGTAAATTTTGAATAAATATTATATATATATTGAATAAATATACACTGGTTGGGTGCCCCTGCTGCTCTCTTTGGGCTTCCTGACAAAATCTGCAACCACGCTCTCACTGGCGTGATGTGGCTTCCCTGTGCCTCTTCTACAAGTACTTTCATGGCTTCTGCTCCGATGAACTTAGAGCAATGGTGCCGTCTAAGCAGGAATTTACACAAGATACTAGATTAGCAACTAGGTCCCACCATTTTACAGTTAAACAGATAAGATGTAACTGTAAATTCTACTCCAACAGCTTCTTTTCTCGTGCTTCCCACCTGTGGAACTCCCTTCCACAAGTCTGCTTTTCCGACAGCTACAATCTCCAGGTGTTTAAATGTAGGGTCAATAGACACCTCCTATCACTCTAACTCCCAATTATTCTCAAAACATTCTCATCTACCCAACCCTCATTCTCGGTATCCTTACCCGCCTATCATCCACCCTCTGACATTTCCTATATTTAACCATTCTCGGTATCCCTACCCACCTATCACCCACCCTCTGACATTTCCTATATTTAATCATCCTTTCTCCACTCTATGTAGCCCCCTGCACAGTAGTGGCAGTGACATGCCTTGCTCGGGGTGAAAAAAAAAAAACATACATACATACATACATACATACATGGTTTCCAAATGAAAAATATTCATTAGCTCGACTGTATTGAGCACTTTTTAATACAACTGAGTACTGGTCTAATTTAGGTATGACCAAAAACTGATAAACAATAATATATATATATATATATATATATATATATATATATATATTTTTATTCAAATACTTTAATCCAAGCAGAAAAAGCAGGAAGGTAAATTCCAAAAACCCGATCCTAATTAATATTACAATTTTAATATTAAAAAATGATACAGGAAGAGAGCTCCATGTAATAAAATATTACAGAGAAAATATAAATTAAATAGGATTTATTCAAAGATGTTGTATGTACATTTTGACATGAAATCCCCACAGGGGATAACACATCATCTCAGCAACGAAAAAAACTTTTTTCATTGCTGAGGGGATGCGTTATCCCTTGTGGGGATTTCATGTCGAAATGTACATACAACATCTTTGAATAAATCCTATTTAATTTATATATATATATATATATATATATATATTGTTAATCTAACAGACAATGAATGTCTTTTATGTTTAATCATGAGCCATTCTAAGCATCATATTTTGGCTTTAATTTATGGTTAAATTAATAAAGACAAAAATTGTCCAACATTTGGATATTTTTTTATTATGCTGGTTCTAGGCTTTCGGCTCACATGAGTCATCTTCAGAGTGGTTATAGGGACATTAACATAAAGACATCCACCATCAAAGAACTTGTGTTGACATAAAACATTTCTATGCAACAATAACAGTTACTGAATAGTAGACGCAGGTCATAAATTTGCAATGCGGTTATATGATGTTATATGATGTCATACTATGTGAGAGTTTGAAATGTTAACAGCAGAACCATATGTCTAAATGCAATGTAATGTGTTTCAATTAAATGTGGGGTGCCTTGATTTGATGTAGATGGCCTCCAATATCTGAAGGTTCTTTTTACTGTATGTATGTGAGAGTATTATTGTATTATCAACTAAAATAGGTCTAATTTTTGTTTTTATTTTCACCAGAAATTAAAGTCAAAATACGACGTTTAGAACAGCTCATGATTAAAAGCCAGTGAGAGAATCTATCATCATCGCTTTCCCAAAATCCTCAATTCATCATTGTCCAATTATATTTCTTCTTTCTCATAACAATCTTCGACTGAATACACGAGGGGAATTGCATAAAATTTTCTGTAAATTTTTAATTTAAAAATAAAGTCAATCATTAAAAAATGTTTCTTAATAAATCACTTTTTTTTGGTTTAAAAATTTGTTTAAAAAATAATCTTTAATAAATTAAAATATTTTATTCCTTTTTAAAAAGTTATGTATTAAAAAGAGATCCGGAATCAATTAGTTTTATTTTGCTTTAAAATTTCATGTACAAAAAATGACTCTGAAAAAATTATTTATTCCTTTTTAAAAATTATATTTGGAAAATAATCCTGAATAATTTACTGCATTTATTTGATTTAAAACAATTATATATTACAAATATATGAATTACTTTTAGTTGGTTTAAAAAATGTTAGGGTATAAAAATGATCCTTAACAAAATAATTCTAATTTTAAAAAATATGTCTCAGAAATTATGCTTAATAAATTACTTTTATTCAGTTTTAAATAGTAAAATATTAAAAAATAACCTTTAATAAATTACTTTTATTTGGTTTTAAAAAGTTATGTTTTATAAATGATCCTTATTAAATTACTTTTTACAGTTTTAAAAATTCATATATTAAAAAATGTTCCTTCATAAATTACTTTTAGTTGGTTTTAAAAATATGTTTTTAAAATGATCCTTAAATTGCTTTCATTTGGTTTTAAAAAGTTATATTTTAAACATGATTGTTAATAAATTACTTTTATTGGGTTTTAAAAATAAGCCTTAATAAATTACTTTTATTCAGCTTTAAAAAGTTATGACTTGAAAATTATCCTTAATAAATTAATTTTAGTTGGTTTTAAAAAGTTAGCATATAAAAATGATCCTTAATTCGGATTTAAAAAGACATGCCTGATACTTAATAAATTACTTTTATTGGATTTTAAAAAATCATGTATTAAAAAAATGATCCATAATAAATTACATTTATTCCATTGTAAAATGTTATGTTTTAAAAATTATCCTTAATAAATTTATGAAAAAATTTCATGGTTTGTATGTGGTTGAATCAGCAGCATTGAGTTGTCCTGCACCCTTTACTGCCGCCACAAAGTAATATCACAATCAATTTAGGAATATGACACAATAATAACTCCAGTCTGCATTTAATACTGCAGGAAAAATGAAAATTGTTCTCTGCATTATTAATAAGACATACTATGCTGTGAAATTAATAGTCTTCTATTTTGTAATATCATTGAAACTCAGTGTGGCACGGATCAAAACTTCTTTATGATGCAATCATTTCTTTGTTGGTGAGATCTGCAAGCACTCTAAGATGGCATCAATGAAATTATTATTATTCATTCTGTTCAATAAGTGTAAACATTTTAGCAGTCATTTATTTCAAACATTTAGCAGTCATTTATTTCAGTATAGCCCGATGTTGCTCGGGTGTAATGGAAGCTTTAAAACTAATGCATGGTCCTGGAGCTCAGACTCTTTGGACGTTGGCACGAAAGTCTAAAAAGCAATAGTTGTTTCCAGTTAAAGTGAAACCGTTAGCATGAAAGAAAAATGAATGGATGTAAGTCAAATTTCGATTTCCTGGTATTGATATCAAATAATTTTTTTGTCGTAAACTGAATTTTGAAGGCTAAATAAGTTCTCTGAGTAAATGGTATCATGGATGAGACTAAGAACTACAATTATACCTACTTAGAGCCAAACCTGAAGCAAAAACTAAAATAAAAGGGCTGAAAAAAATACAGACATACAGGCAGATAAACAGACACACACACAAACATCTTGCCTTTTCTATATATATATTATCAATTTTCTGCACTATTGTAAGAACTGCAATCTTGAAACTTCTGAATGTTGTTTCTTACGTCTTTGTCTATGAGTGTATCAAATTTGATTAAAATCAGACCACACCTTCTATAACCCGATTTTTTGGATTATCGATTTTTGATATTTATCGGGGGTACTGCGACACAAAACCTAGCTAAAAACACTCGCAGACGCTTATAGTACAAGTGTGTAAATTTTCAAGGAAATCGGTTCAGCCGTTTCGGAGTCTATAGGTAACGGATACACACACACACACGCACACACACAGACAAAGTTCCATTTATAAATAAGTTTAGATGTTTCTCATATGAATCCATTTTGGACATTTAATGTTATCAATCCTGACCAACCATCTTCAGCCACTTCCTTTCTGAGGTGATGTGCTTTCCTCTCTTTTTTTCAAATATTTCTATGGCAACTGTTCTGACAAGTTTTTCTTCTGTCAGAATCCATTTTGCACATTAATAAATCTACCATTCCTCCATGCATTGAATACTGTTGCCATATCTGTACATCTTGAGATTCTTAACAAATTCCAAAGAAGATAATGTAATTGATCCTGACTTTTTGGTAATGTTTATATCAGTTATAAGAACAACTACTTGGAGAATTAAAACTCTCAAATTTTTACATCAACAAACAGGACTCCAGTTCCACAGGCAGGAAATGCAAAAAAAGAAACTGTGGAAGAAGAAGCGATGGTTACATTTTACTATTTCAACCGTAAAACTGTGGGACCTAAATGCCAATCTAGTAGCACTCTTAAATTCATGTAGTTAGGGCACCAAGAAAAAAAAACTTGTCAGAGCAGTTGCCATGAAAATATTTTTGAGAAAAAACAAAGGAAAGCTACATCACATTGGTGAGAAAGTGACTGAAATCAAAATATCAGATCAGATCCTTTACTACTCTTATTTTCTGATAATATCATGTATGGACAGCCATAGTTGCACAAATTGACACATTTATATACACACTAACAGTATAGCCCGGCATTGCTCGGGTGTAATGAAAGCTTTAAAACTAATCCATGGTCCTGGAGCTCAGACTCTTTGGATGTTGGCATGAAAGACTAAAAAGCAATAGTTGTTTCCAGTTAAAGCAAAGCCGTACACTGAAAGAAAAACGAATGGATGTAAGTGAAATTTTGATTTCCTGGTATCAATATCAAATAAGTTTTTTCGTCGTAAACTGAATTTTGAAGGCTAAATAAGTCCTCTGAGTAAATGGTATCATGGATGAGACTAAGAACTACAATTATACCTATTTAGAGCCAAACCCGAAGCAAAAACTAAAATAAAAGGGCTGAAAAAATACTGACATACTGGCAGATAAACAGACACACACACAAACATCTTGCATTTTATATATATATATTATCGATTTTCTGCACTATTGTAAGAACTGCAATCTTGAAACTTCTGAATATCGTTTCTTATGTCTTTGTCTATGAGTGTATCAAATTTGATTAAAATCGGACCATTTCTTCTATAACTGATTTTTTCGATTATCAATTTTCAATATTTATTGGGGGTACCTCAACACAAAACCTAGCTAAAAACACTCATAGATGCTTATAGCACAACTGTGTAAATTTTCAAGAAAATTGGTTCAGCCGTTTCGGAGTCTATAGGTAACGGACACACACATGCACACAGACAAAGTTCCATTTATAAATAAGTTTAGATTTCGATAATAAATTTAAAATTCTTTTTAAAATACTAGACTTTGTTGAATTGCAGTAAGATTCATAATTCGTAAATAGTTTTAATTTTAATAGCAATGTCATTTGATGATATAAATTTATACAAAAATTTTAATAATTTAAGAATGAATTATTCTAATTGAAATTTAGAAGAAAAATAAAAACACTTCTTATAAAACTTCATTATTCATTAAAAAAAAATTTTTTTTCATTAGACAATAGTGTCCATAGTATATGTAATTCATAAAATGAAAGATTTTCTAATTAAATAATTTTTTAGTTTTATTGCATTTTCTATTTTAAAATTAATGGAATATTTTCTGTAACTGGGGGTCCTGTTTGTTGAAAAAAATTGGTAATTTAAATTCCCCATGGAGTTGTCCTTATACCTGATGTAAACATTACCAAAAAGTCAGGATCAAATACATAATATATCCTTCTTTGGAATTTTTTAAGAATCTCGAGATATAAAGCAGAAGCACTAGACCAGATATGACAACAGTATTCAGTGCATAGAGGAATGGTAGATCTATCAATGTGCAAAATGAATTCAGATAGAGAAAAAGCTTGTCAGAATAGTTGCCATAGAGATATTTGAGAAAAGCGAGAGAGAAACCACATCACCTTGCAGAGAAAATGACTGAAATCAAGATATCTGGTTCGGATCGGTTACATTACATATCCTCTGAAATTTGTTAATGTTCAGCAGGTGCACCATACCAGATGCGGCAACTGTACAATCCATGAACAAATGGGAGAGTACTGTTTGATGAAAAACTTTGATAGTTTAAATTCTTCAAGGAGTTGTCCTTATAACTAACTAGCAGTATAGCCCGGCATTGCTCGGGTGTAATGGAAGCTTTAAAACTAATCCATGGTCCTGGAACTCAGACTCTTTGGACGTTGGCACGAAAGACTAAAAAGCAATAGTTGTTTCCAGTTAAAGCGAAACTATAGACTGAAAGAAAAATGAATGGATGTAAGTCAAATTTTGATTTCTTGGTATTGATATCAAATTTTCTGCACTATTGTAAGAACTGCAACCTTGAAACTTCTGAATATCATTTCTTATGTCTTTGTCTATGAGTGTATCAAATTTGATTAAAATCGGACCACTCCTTCTATAACTCGATTTTTTCGATTATCGATTTTCGATATTTATCAGGGGTACCTCAACACAAAACCTAGTTAAGTACACTCGCAGACGCTTATAGTACAACTGTGTAAATTTTCAAGAAAATTGGTTCAGCCATTTCGGAGTCTATAGGTAAGTGATACACACACACACCCACACAGGGTGGGACCTAGATGGTAATCTAGCAGCATGCTTAAATTCACATGGATAGGGCAGCAGGAAAGAAAGCTCATCATAGCAGTTGCCATGAAAATATTTGTAGAAAAGACAGATACTAACCAGTTGCTTATCTCTGTTGATTTTTAGAAAAACCAGTCTTTCAATGTGATGCGACCATAAACCAAACAAAAGCTAGAGAGAAAACTCTTATCAGTACTAAAAAGAGCAATAACAGTTAGGTGTGTGGTGGATGGGAAATTAAGAATTAAAAGCAACTTTCTTCTTCACTTTTACAAAACTTCACAATGACGTGTGAAATCCTGGTTTTGTGCAATAGAAATAGAATTGACCACATGCTGAAAGAAAAAGTTGAAATCCAGATTTTGCAAGTAGATATTAAATTAATTTTCTGATGGATTTGCAAGACTGAGAAGAGTTAGTGATCCAGCTTGAAAAAACTAAATGGTTATTAAAGGCTAAAGGAAGGTCAGCCAGATAGTCACATAAAAGAAGAAGAGACAAGAAGCAAAAATATAACAAGGGAGAAACTTCAATTCCACCGGGATGGTTTGGTTGTTCTCTTCTCCTTCTTTCTCATGTGCTGATTCTTTTCACTTCTTCTTCCCCATTCTCAACATTCAGACTCAATGATAACATACATACACACATACTACTATGAACTCTTGATACCCTGAACTTTCTCATTGAACATTAACTTTTACAATTCATGTTATCCTTTTCTATCAATAAATTTCTATTTTAACATGAAAAATGTATACTTTTATTACTTTCACTAATCCACACATTCTAACCTACGAACAACCTTCTGATGATAATGAATAATCTGTAAGTTGTAGGAAGTTTGGTTATGTATGACACAAGGCCAAATCAATAAACATTAACCATCTCTCTATAGCTTGAAGTGGACTTGAGAATCTGATTTTTTTTCAAAATTGTTGTAAGTTTTTATAAATTTCAACCAACAGCTAACTGTTGGGTCATTGAATACCTAATGTTTTCTGTATGGAGACAGCTAATCTCACCATCAACATTTTACACATATCAGGATTTAGTTTCTATCAGATCAGGATATTTTTTGCTTTGTGTATATATGCACATCAGAGAGCATGTGAGGCAAAAAAAAATTAGTCACAGCTGTTTTTACAAATGGAAATATTTCAACTAAGTGTACAGTTTAGAAGGAGACTTCAATGGGCTCGTGTTTTTTTTTTTTTTTTTTTTTTTTTTTTGAGTGGGGGCATTCTCATTATCTTTTTCTGAGTTATTTAATTTCTTTGATATCACCAAGGATTTTCCTTCCCCACTCCAACATTGGTTTGGCTCCAAACTTAAAACCTGTATTAGGAAAAGAAAATCTCTAACCGAGATCAAAGGCTTTAAGCTGAGGCTGTGTACACTGACATTTTGATCTGGAATCTCAATACGCCAGCAAACAGTTGAACTGCACATTCAGCTTTGAGCTTGGGATGTTCAGAGTGTACACAGTGTGTGGGGAGGTGTAGAGAAAAAGAAAGAGAGAGAGATGGATTGAATCTTATCTAACAAATCAAATCTTTGTTTTTGATCAAGGCAGAGCAATGGAATAATTTTTGTTTCAGTTACTTTGATCTTATTTTTATCCCCCTACACACACACACGCACATATAAATGCATGTTTCTTCTTCTTCCATGAGCCCTGTCCCTTCAGGACTTGGGAGATCATAGTTCTCCGCAACATCCTGTCCATTGTTGGTTTTTGTCTTTTTCCTGTCTCTCCTAAACTCTATTCTTTTTCTTCTGTATACGATGTCTCTTCAGGACATAGTCGATCATGGCTCTCCACAATTTCCTTTCTTTTGTAGGTCTTAGTAAAGTTTGTCTTTTTACTGTCTCTTTTGATCCCTGTTCTACCAACAATTTCAAAAGCTCTTTTGGTAAGTTATTCACTGCTTTTCTACATCTTTTTGTGTTCAATCTGTCACGAAAGTATCAAATTTTCAAATCCCTCTTTCCTCTGTTTCTGATTATAAGTAGAAATGTCCTTTTTCCGTTTACCTTAAATCTATGATGTTGCTCTGACCATGGTATTCTCAACACCCTTAATCACATATATTTTAAATATATATACATATACACATACATATATCAATTACACACACACACACACACACACACACACACACACGTATATATATATATATATATATATATTAATGCAGGTTTCATTGAATAATATAGACAAGTTTTGTCTATTAATTTTGTGTAGGATCCGTTCGTACTGTCTGATATACTTGATGGTGATATTGTTGAAAGACAACAAAAAATCACAGTAATTGTTGATTTTTTTATCGAGTCTAAGCTTTCGGCTCACATAAGCCATTATCAAAGAATAAATATTAACACAGTAAACATAGAACATTTAAGTTATTAACAATAAAGAGAATTAAATTGAAAATTTTGTCACTGTCTTCGGCCATCTGCTACGTTAGGGATGGACTTATATTTTCAATTTAATTCTCTATATTGTTATATCAGACGGTATGAACGGATCCTCCACAAAATTAATAGACAAAACTTGTCTATATTATTCAATGAAACCTGCATTAATGAAAAAATGCTGCCAAAATACACGCAATATATATATATATATATATATATATATATATATATATATTTCAATCTAGTCACATTTCAATCTTGTCACAACACATTACATTGTATTTAGGCATATGCTTCTGTTTTTAACATTACGGTCTTTTATATGGTATGACACCATAGAACCGCCTTACTAATTTAAAACCTGCATCTGCTATTTGGTGACTGTTATAGTAGCATAGCAATGTTTTATGTCAACACAAAAATATATCATCTTTGATGGTAGATGTCTTTGTGTCAACGTCCCTGCAACCACTCTGAAGATGGCTCATGTGAACCAAAAACTTATAACCAGCAAAATAAAAGATATGCAAATGTTTGACAATTTTTGTCTTTATTTCAACTATAAATTAAAGCCAAAATATGATATTTAGCATGGCTCATGATTAAATACAATAGACTTTTATTGTGTGTTATATTTAAAAATTTATGTTTACATATGTATATAATGTAATTATATATATATATATATATATATATATATATATATATGTACTGCATTACCAAGAGCGATCTCCTCTCTCAGATTGAGTTGACTATTCTTCAACATCTCCACCACTGGGTGTTTTACATGTCCAGAATGCATCCCACTCAACTCCCACATATCATCCTGTTTACAGAACTCGCCAGTGGCAGGTTTTGCAGAGGTCCAAAATGAAGCTTCAAGAATCAGATGAAGACATCCTTAATGCAGGCCAACATCGAGCCAGAAACCTGGGAAACTGTTGTTGCAAATTGGTCAACCTGGCATAGAACCATCCGATGGACAGCCACCATAAACATGAACAATTTTTGTGACATGCTGCTTGAAAGATCCAACAAATGTTCAGCAATGTCCACCACCCACAATTCGCTGTGACTCTTGCTTATGACTCTTTAAAAGAAGGCTCGGAAATAAAGTGGAAATAAAGAAAATAAGGAGAGAGGATGGTGATCCCAATGTGATATATATATATATATATAGCCACAGTTGTCACCTGCTTGCATTGAGATCATCATCCTCTTTCTTTATTTTCCTTTCTCTCCTATATATATATATATATATATATATACTAATTATGCTAAGACTAATTATACTCTTGTTATCTGATCGAGCTCGCTAGAGGGCAATTTTAACAGTTGCCACTTCTGAAAATTTATGCATTACCCTTCCATAATGAATTGAGTTCTCTTGGCTGCTGGCATGTATATACGCATATATATAACAGGTTAATATCTTCTCCTCTTTCACCTATGCATCAATCTTAGGGGTAGGCTCTCTGACTGATGCCAAATCGGTGGAGTTTTGATCCCAGCTGGAAGTAATCAGATATCTAGCCACACTGTGATACAGTGAAACAGGCTTGTATGTGAAGGACTATATCTATATGTATATATACATATATAGATATATATATAGATATATATATAGGAGAGTTTTGTAATTTGCTTGAAGCATTGTTTATATATGGTGTATGGGTAGGTATTTGAAGGCTATCACAATGTGTTTAGTATAATAGAGGAAGGTAAAGAAGGTGTAGGGTATTACACCTTTAGGATATATTAGGATATATGCTAAAAGGGGTAGTTTATCACCATTTCTTTTTTTTTATATATGGCTACTAACATCCATTCATTAATATTTTGAAATCAGAATCTCATCTTCAAAATGATAAGGGAGCTTGATTTCATATATATGTATGTATTAAAGCATGAGGCTAGCAAAGTTCAGACCAGCAACCCCCTTGTATAAGAGAAACAAGAATTTTGACTGTTCAGCCACAAATGACTTCGCAGTCAAAACATGGCTCATTTACCCCTTATGAAAAAAAACACATCTTTCACAACCCGTATATATATATATATATTATTGTAATATATATATATATATATATATATATATATATATATATATATTTAGTATATCAACGCAGCAAGTAATTTTCGAAACATATGCTGTTAAATATAAGAGACAATGAATGTCTATTATGTTTAATCATGAGCCGTTCTAAACGTCGTATTTTTATTTTTATTTCAGTTGAAAATAAAGACAAACATTCTCCAACATTTGGATAATTATTTATTGTTTTCTTCTAAGCTTATATATATATATATATATATATATATATATATATATATATATTATTATTATTATTATTATTATTATATAATTAATTAAACATTTTCATGACAGAATTTCTTATGTTTTGGAATCATATTTTAACTAATTCCATCTTCAAGTGATCATTTTTGAGGTGAGTAAGGGAAAAATTTTCTCAAGAGTGAAGAGTCTTTGACTTACAAGGCATAAGTAGCTTCTGATTAGGGTCTCAAATTACAAGGTCATATATTTATTCTTAACATGTCCATGCTAAAAGGGGTAGCTTATCACCATTTCTTTTTTTTTTATATATGGCTACTAACATCCATTCTTATTTTTATTCACACCCGCCTTACCTTTTTAATTATTTATATAGTTTTTTATTCTTTTTAAAAACTCAAGAAAGGACTACAAATAAACTGCAAGAAAACCCAAATGCATGGTCATCAGAAAAAAAAGCAGTCCAAAATGCCAAATACAGGTGGGAGATACTAAAATCAAGCTGGTACAAAAATTTAAATACCTGGGAAGTGTTCTAACAGAAGACAGAAAGTGTGACAGAGAGATCTGAAGGCAAATTGGCATAGCAGGGATATGTTCCAGAAGTTGAGTAGAGGATTAAGAGACAGGAAAAACTAATTGCAACTGCCGA
The DNA here is from genome assembly GCA_037127315.1 of Ascarosepion bandense. NCBI lineage: Eukaryota > Metazoa > Mollusca > Cephalopoda > Sepiida > Sepiidae > Ascarosepion > Ascarosepion bandense. The sequence goes on from JBBBDQ010002057.1 coordinate 98,456, forward strand.
AAAAATAAAACCTGCCCATTGAAAGGTGAATGTATATCCAAAAGTATTGTATATAAGACTCAAATTCATTCAGATGATAATGATGTTAAAGTTGAGTAAAGTATTAAGAGACAGGAAAATTTTCCTAGAAACAAAGAAAATAGTACCAGATTGCTATTTGATGTCAATATCATCAAAGATGAAGAAAAAACATGAAGTAACTGAAATATGGTTTTACAAAAGGATGCTGTGAATATAAAGTGGGGGATCAGTTCCATATTGCAATCAATATATAAAATGACCCCTCACTTTGTGGTCACAGAAGTTTTTATACATTTATATTCCTGAGATCCAAAAGCACAAGGATGCATTCCAGAAGTTGAGTAAAGTATTAAGAGACAGGAAACTTTCACTAGAAACAAAGAAGAGAGTACTGGATTGCTATGTGATGTCAGTTCTTCAGTATGGCAGTCAATGCTGGGCAATATCACCAAAGATGAAGGAAAAACTTGAAGCAACTGAAATATGGTTTTACAGAAGGATGCTGTGAATATCATGGATCAAGCCTGTGAGCAATGATGAGGTTTTGGAAAGGATGGAAATGAAAAGGAAATTAATACTGATCATCAGGAAGAGACAACTAATGTTCCTGGGACATGAGGAAGGAGGGCTTGGAGAACCTGTTACTAACAGGCCAGATAGAGAAAAAATAGACAAAGGAAAGCAATGGATAACATATTTGAAGGGCCTAAGTAGGTGGATGGTGGAACATGGTTTGCATGGTGTAATAGGAGGAAGCATGCTAAGAGCCACCAGGGATAGGAAGACATGGAAAGCCATGATCACCTATGACCAGAAGGGACAAGGCGCATAGAAAAGAAAAAGAAAAACTATTTGTGTTTGAATAAAGTGATAATAAAACTCTTTTTATATATATATATTTTTAATTTGTTATTTTGATCAGTTTTTGTCATGTATATTAATGTTTATATTTCTTTATTTTTTCTAAATTTAAATTATTATCTAGCATGAAACTTCAACTAATGCAAAGATTATATATATAATTAAATTTGTTTTTTATTTAAAATTAATATAGTTTACTTTGTGAAATATAATATAGATTTTATAAATATATATATATATGTATAAAAAATTTAATATAATTATATATATAATTAAATTTGTTTTTTATTTAAAATTCATATAGTTTACTTTATGAAATATGAATATATTTTATATATATATATATATATATATATATATATATATATAAAAACTTTAATATAATTATATATACAATTAAATTTGTTTTTATTTAAAATTAATATAGTTTACTTTGTAAAATATAATATAGATTTTATAAATATATATATATATATATATATAAAAAATTTAATATAAATTATATATAATTAAATTTGTTTTTATTTAAAATTAATATAGGTTACTTTGTGAAATATAATATAGATTTTATAAATATATATATATATATATAAAAATTTAATATAATTATATATATAATTAATTTGTTTTTATTTAAAATTAATATAGTTTACTTTGTGAAAT
>JBBBDQ010002057.1:105000-122500 GCA_037127315.1 Ascarosepion bandense
TTTGTTACAGAAACAGCAACAAAAAGTTGCTGCCCTATGCACCATCTGGGTGTGATGGATAAATGATGATGATGAAAGTTAATGTTTGTGATTGATAAAACAAAATACATTTCTGTTTGAAATTTTTATAAATAAATCAATAAATTTTGAAAATAAGTTGATAACAGCCAGAATCTTCCAAAGAAATAATTTATATTAAAATACTAAATATCTATGTATTAAAATTATTACAATATCATAATTAAGCATTTTAAATAATATATGAATATTAAAACATACATATAATATTAATCATATATAAAATACAATATGACAATGTTACAATAAAGAAAAAAAGAAAACTTATCTTAGTGAACGTATTTCATCCTCTGTGGGACTTTATCAAAGAAAACGCAAATATTTTATTTTGTACAAATATCTATATACAAAAACAAAAATTTTGTTGGTTTTTCAAAATTTTTAAGTTAGGAATGTCCATCAATATTCAGTAGATTAGGTGAAATGTCAAGCAGGTTATGAGGGACACGAAGTAATAAAATTCAATGTTAAAATCAACGAAAGTGAGTGAGCGATGTTTTGAAAACTTTTAGTGTTTTAGAAATAAATATAGAAATATATGTGTGTGTGTGTGTATAAACTCTGTTAATCAACAAACACTTTTTAAATTCACTGTTTAAAAAAATAACAGATGTCAACTTGAACACGTGTACTCCTTAAAATCATTCATAATAATAAGAAATATTGGTAAACTTGAATCTTCATACCTGCAAAAGACCAAAAGGATGGTTCTTCCCTTGACACCTCTATTATTTTATATTTTAACTACCTTCACTCCTCAGGACTGTTTGTTATTCTAAAAAGTGATGATTATAGCTGTAATAAAACCTAAATATATGACAAAATCGAATTTATACATTTTTTTTTAAAACTTACAAAATATAATAAACACTATTTAATGATTAGATTGTTTATTGGAACGGTTGGCAAAACCGTGGCTAATTGCCAATTGATTTGAACTTTATAAAATGGTAAATAATAAGGATTTTTTTATAAGTTTAATAATTTAGTAAATGTTTATGGATAAAAAATTGTTTTCATATTATATTCATCTTTATAATTTGGTAAATGATAAATATTGCATTGGATTGGTTTTTATAGTATTACTTTTTAGAATGCTGTAAATATAAAATTTACTCACAAGGCTTGGGACAACCCATGCTAATGCCGGCATTGCCTCTCTAGGCTGCTATCTTTATGAAGGCAATTTGCTAATAAATTGACCATGGTGAGATATGAACCTGTGTTTCATGATTGAAAAATTGAACATTCAAAACAGATGCTCACATGACCATATAATACACACTTATATACATGTTGTGGAGTAGTTTTTTGCACTGAAGGTTATAATCGTGCTATGTTGGTTGCTAATCGACTTAACGCACCCAAAACGTTAGGAACTTGGTAATCTTCCACTGAAAGCTGGCTTCTTAGTATTCAGCTAACTGCCGACTAATATCAACTGCCTAGTAGTTGTACTGGACTTTTCAATAGAACTCTAAAGAACTCCTATGAACTTTGCAAGAACTTCTCTCGAACTTCCTGTTAACTTTTATTAATATAAGAGGGAGAGACCATTATCTGAGGAATAGGTGTGTTTCCCCATAACACATACATACATACACACTTACACACACATTTGCATGTATACATACACACATATATATGCATATGGTCATAGGGCACCATATGTAGTGCAGCTATAACAGCAGTGGTGTTTCTAGGGCAAGGTAACCTAACAGAATTAAATTCTTTCAAGGTTGGTTTAAATTCAGAGTTTTCATTCTTTTATACTGGTTATAGAGCCCAATCTACTCTACTATTTAACCTATAGATATGAGGAAAAGAGATAGATTCATACCTTTCCCATTGAATTTTTTCATTCTGAGTCACTCCCCATTGCAACACCAGCCATCTATCCATACATACACAGACATATATACATACATATAAACACACGCAGAAACACACACAATATATATACACAAATATTAAAATATATCCTGTATATATACATATATATATATATATAAATATATATATATAGAGAGAGAGAGAGACAGACAGACAGACAGACAGACATACACACAAATACTGTGGCATTATATATATACCCACACAAATAGTAAGAATATATATATATATTATTCATCCACATACAAGCCTGTTTAGCTGCATCATAGCTGATTAGTGTGGCTAGACATCCACTTGCTTCCAGCCGGGATCAAAACTCAACCAATTTGGTGTCAGTTGGAGTCCCTACTCCCTAAGCCATAGATGCATGGAATAAGAGAAGGGAAATTTTAGTGTGTTATATAAATATATATATATATATATATAGTGTACCTAGAGAACTCAATTCATTACTGAAAAGTTACACATACACATATTAATAATCAATTTTATAAAGATGTATATAAACACAAATAGTAAGAACAAATGCTATATATGAATACAGACACATACGTAAATATTAAGATATATCTATATATATATATATATATATATATATACAGAAAGAGACATACACCACACAAATATTAAAACATATATATATACACACACACTAATAGTAAAAATAAATGCTATACATACACACACATATATATCTATATACAGTGAAACAGATCTGTCTGCAGATGACTATTTGTGCTCTCACACCCTGATTGAGCACTCTGGAAGAATGGTAAACTTTGAAAAACAGTAGCTACTCTGGTATGTATGCATCGCTCATTCAGTAAAATGAATTAGAGCACTCTGGCTATTGGGCGTGTATAATGATAATATACATACTAAAATGTCTGCCTTCTTCTACCGAGTGCCCATAGCTCAGAGGTAGAATTGCAGACTGACGCCAATTCGGTCGGGTTTCAATCCTGGGTTAAAAAGCAATTGGAGTCTAACCGTATTGATGAGCTGTGATACAGCAAAACAGATCTGTCTGCGGATGACGATATATATATGATTGTAGAGAAGAGGACATATATAGAAGAAATTATGTACATGTTCTAAAACATAATTTATAATAAATATATATATATATATTTTTTTTTAAACATATCACCCCGAGCAAGGCAGTAACGCCACTGATGTGCAGGGGGCTACATAAGAGTGAAGAGATTGGAAAAGAAAAAACCGGAAACCGCATCCTAAACAGGAAACAAGGGATGAGCCTCTTCACCTGTTCAATAGATGTGGGTGGAGTGTGAACCGGACGATATATATATATATATATATATATATATATATGTATGTATGTATGTATAAACACACACATACACAAGTATTAATAATAAATGTTATAAATATATATAAACACAAATAGTAAAATCAAATGCTATATACATATATGTATATATATATACACATATGCATGCATTCACAAATATTAAGATATATATATATATATATATATATATATATATATATATACAGAAAGAGGCATACACCACACAACTATTAAGACATTATTTATATACGCACATTAATAGTAAGAATAAATGCTCTCTCTCTCTCTCTATATATATATATATATATATTTAAAAAAACATACACAAATATTAATAATATATATATATGTAACATTTATTATTAATATTTGTGTTTGTGTATGTTTATATATATATATATTTATAAACATACACATTCACAAATATTAATAATAAATGTTATTTCTATATATATATATATACATAAGCATACATAGTAAGAACAAATTCTATATATATATTTATACATGCACACAGACACATACAAAAATATTAAGATATATGCTATATATATATATATATATAGTGACATACACCACACAATAACTAATATTAAGATGATATATATATATATATATATATATATATATACACACACACACTAAGAATAAATTCTGTAGTTATATTTGTATATACATATACACAAATATTAATAATAAATGTTATATATATTCATATTTACATATATATATATATATATATATATATATATAAAGATACATATCACTTTAAACAAAGTCATACAAAGACACAGAAGAACCCAAAAGCACACATATACACATATATCTGTTTAATCACTTTTATATCTCTACTTATATTTGCATATATGTATATATAAACTTAGCTCGCATTTATTTGCATATAGAAACATCTATTTAATTACTTTTATTCTTAGCTTTTCATTGACATATCAAGATATACGATTTTGATAGGCAAGACTGAATCAGTCTAAATCATCTGGACTATTTTCCCAAAATACACCCATCCTTTAAGGTGGGGCAGACTCTGATGGACAGGATAGTTTGGAGCCCAAGCAATGCAAAGTTTGAAAGAGCTATATGTTGGTTTTCCAATTATTATATTGATATGTAGAAATTCTGTTGGGGGATCATTTCATTACTTGATAAATATAGAAAACTAATCCCCCTCTTCATGTGCAGTAGAATGTTACTGAGAGGGGAAGAATTAATTGCTTAATAATAATAGGAAATAGATCACATTCTTTTTGTGCAGTAAAAATCTAATATGAGGGAGCAGTTTATTACTTAATAACAATAAGAAACAGTTCCCTCTATTTATGTTTGGTAGAATCTGATGAGAAAACAGTTCATTACTTATTAACAAAAGGAAACTGATCACCCTCTTTATGCCCAGGAGAAGAACAATTTATTACTTAATAACAATAGGAAACAAATCTCAATTTTTACGTCCAGTATAATCTTAAGTGGGGATACAATTTATTAATAATGATAGGCAAAAGATCTCCCTATTTATGTTTTGTAGAAACTTATGCGGAGAGGAACAATTTATTACTTAATGACAATGATCCCCCTATTTATGTCCAGTAAAAACAATGACGATGGAACAGTTTAAGAACAGAAACTGATCCCTCTTTTTCTGTTCAGCAGAAGCATGCAGAGTGGGAAGACAGTTTATTACTTAATAACACAATAAGAATCAGATACCCCTTTTTATGTCCAGCAGAAACCACAATAAGAATCAGATACCCCTTTTTATGTCCAGTAAAAAAAAATAGCAGTGGGTGGGAGGTGAATAGGTTTATACTTATTAATGAAAAGAAACAGATCCCACTCTTTATGTGCAGGAGAAAAAAATGAGGGGTGAACACTTTATTATTTACTATCAATAGGAAACTGACCCCACTCTTTATGTACAGCAGGATATATATATATATATATATATATATATATATATATATTTATGTATATGTATATGTATATATATATCCTGCTGTATATATATATCCTGATATATGTATACATATATATATATATCCTGATATATATATCTATCTATCTATCTATATATATATATATATATATATATATATCCTGATATATATATATATATCCTGATATATATATATATATATATATATATATATATATTCTCCTGATATATATATATATATATATATCAAAACAGTAAAATATAATCAACTCTTCCTTTCAATCAGTTTCTTTTCTTGCACATCCCACCATTGAACTCTTTTCTGTACACTTTCCCTGATAACTATAATCTCCAAGAGTTTAAGTGCAACATCAATTCCCATCTTTTACCCCCTTGATTCCCATCTTTTTCTTATCCTTCTACCCCCTTGTATCTTGTTCTTTTTTATCTTCTCTTGTGACCTCCTGCACACTAGAGCCAGTTACACTTTGCTTGGTGTGAATTTGATTAAAAAAATTATATACATGTATACAGTAATTGCTGAAGGATGTATCAGTTTATTACTTGATAACAAAAAAAAAACTGATCCCTTACTTTATGTCCCCTAGAAACATATAATTAGAAGTGTGCACATGTCATATGCAATTGCTTGCAGCTCGGAATGAGAAATCAGAGAGCCAATTTTCATTTTAAATCAAGTTCATTACAAATAAAATGTTTTTGGAAGGTTTTTTCTTTATAATTATATCGCTCCAAGCAAGGCATTATACTGCCACTGTTGTGCAGGGGGTTACATAGAAGGAAAGTTATCAGAAACAGTGACAGATTATAGGGGGTGTCAGGAAGCAAATGTAAGAGAAGGATGAGGTTACTGATGAAATGAGATGAGAAAATGAGAGAGAGGATGCAAGTTAGTGAGATAGATGACTATTGATTTTATATTTAACTTCTTGGAGATTGTAGCTGTGGGGGAAGCAAGTAAATGGAAGGGAATTCCACAGGCGGGAAGTGTGAGAAAAGAAGCTGCTGGAGTAGAATTTGCATTTACATTTTATTGGTTTCACAGTAAAAGGATGGGACCTAGTTGCTAATCTTGTGGCTTGGGTAAATTCGTATATAGGGGGCACCAGTGAGCTAAGTTCCCAGGAGCACAAGTCATGAAAGTACTTGTAGAAGAGGCACAGGGAAGCCATACTGTGCCAGTGAGAAAGTGACTGTGTCCTAGTCACCAAGTCAGGATCAATCACATTGCAGATTCTCCACTGAATTTTGTCAAGGACACCTAAGTGGATAGCAGAAGCACCAGACCAGATATGGCAGCAGTATTCAATGCACTGGTGAATGGTAGATTGATATATGTGCAGGATTGTTTCAGATGGAAAAAATTTCCTGGCCTGCAAAGATAACCGACATTCTTAGCAGTGGATTTTTTTTTTTTTTAATCGTATCACCCCGAGCAAGGTGGTAATGTCATTGATATGCAGGTGGCTACGTAAGAGTGAAAAGATTGGAAAAGAGAAAGCCAGAAACCACATCCTAAACAGGAAACAAGGGATGAGCCTCTACACCTGTACAATAGATGTGGGTGGAGTGTAAACCGGGCGATATTTTAGTCTATCTACTCCAAATGAAAAAAAAAAAAGGAAAAGATAAGTGAAAAGATTGGAAAAGAGAAAGCCGGAAACCACATCCTAAACAGCGAACAAGGGATGAGCCTCTACACCTGTACAATAGACGTGGGTGGAGTGTGAACCGGGCGATATTTAGCTATAGATTCTATGTAAACATTCCACTTGAGGTCTGTTGTGAGAGTTAACCCAAGGAGGCACAGTGTTTTACTTTTAGGGATACTAACCTGATCCATGCTGATGTGGGATAGGAGTGATTGTCTGTGATGGTTAATAGATAGCAGCTTCATTTTGAAAGCATTAAAATTCACAAGCCAGTCCACCACAAATTGGAGGTCCTTTTCAAGCTCGGCAGTAAGATTTTCCTTGTCAACCATGTTAAATTTTTGATCAAGGTGAGATTAAACTGTAGTGTTGTCAGCGTATATGCCTGAATCCATCTCTACTCTGCTAATTGTAGGTTAAACAGTAAGACTTTTGTTTTGGTAAAAAAAATAATTGTTATTTCCAAAAGCTTATTAATGCAATATTCAATCACAAAAAAAAAAATTATCACACCGAAGAGAAAATAATTGGGTAAATCAGATGTTGATATTCAACACTATTGTTAACTGGCTTTACTCATTAAAGGCCATTTTTAACCATTACAGGCTTGAGCAAGCGGATGGATGGTCGAGTGGAGTTTGCGTGGGGTAACAAGAGAAAGCATGATAAGAGCCTCTAGGGATAGGGAGATGTGGTCTAAAAGGACATGACACTTAGAAGAAGATTTTAGAATGCTGTTCTATAAAGCTGAGATTTTAATTATTTCTGAACAGGTTCTTAGTGCCATGCCTGATATCTATATGAACGTCCCAATCAGATGAGGATATTTAAGATGACTAGAGTACCATAACCAGAGTTTTTAGGTTAATGCTTTGGTTTTGTACCAATATATATATATATATTTTTTTTTCAAATATCTCTCATGCCTGTCATCTGACCTATTTCCTTCCAACTTCTATCACCTACATGTTAAAAAATCTACACATTCCACCCTCTCCTCTAATTTTTGTCTCTTTCCTTTTTCTGAACAAAATTTTACTTCTGGTCACATAAAAATTTTTTCGTAATATCTTTTAATTGAAACCAAGGAAACGGGTTTTTAAAATCCTGTTGAAATAGCTATTCTCCAAATTAAATAAATTGAATTTATATGTGGAATACATATATACACACACAAATAAATACACAATGGTCTTTATTATAATAAAGAGGATATTTAAATATTCTTCACTACTTGACATAATTCTTGCAAAATAAAAAATACTGAGGTACTTTTAAAAAGCAAACATACGGCAAGAGCTTTCATAATTGTTAGAAAAAATTTAATAAGTTATAGTAAAGGAAACGAACCGATCTGAAGCTGTCTTCCTATTGTCTCTCTAATGAACAGAGTTGATACTGCCTCACTATTGTCTCTCTCTCCATGAGCATGACAAGATGAATATATATATATATATATATATATATATATATATATATTTATTGGTTAGTTTTTAACCTTTTAAAACCCTTCAACTTGAAATAAACATGATAAGACACAAGTAGTGTCAAAATAAAATCGCTACTTTTGTAGTGATATTATAACATATTCATGTTATAATTTCTGAATAAATATAAGTATATATATATATATATATATATATAAACAAATAAATACATATATATGTAAACGAATGGAATATATATATATATATATATATATATATATATATATATATATATATAAACAAATAAATACATATATATGTAAATGAATGGAAAATATATATATATATATATATATATCCGAGTGAGTATAGAATGAGGAGACAAAAAAGAAAATTTTTCTTTCCCGTCCAAAACATTAATTTAAAACAATGCTCGGTATATGATGTATAGAACTGTACGGACCAAATATAAACAGAGAATGATTCCAAACCTTTATTTCACCCAATGATATGTTTGAGTCCAAACACTGAAACAGCCATATGATTGTAGAGAAGAGGACATATATAGAAGAAATTATCTACATGTTCTAAAACATAAGTTATAATAAATATATATCTATATATATATATTACTTCAAATGTTATTATAGTTTATACTTTGTTGAGAAATAGACAACCCATTTTCTCTTATTAAATGGTGTGTATTACATTTCTCGGCCTGCCTATTTGATAAATCTTTAAAAAATTCAAGAAAATTTTCCACAAACAATTTTCCTATAAAAAAATAACCTAGTTGATGAAAGCTTTTGTTTACGTGGAGTTCAATCTGTGGATTTGGCAGTGTGGGGTTCAATCCATGGACTGGGCAGTGTTGGAATTCAATCCATGGATTGGATAGTGTTGGAGTTTAACCCATTGACTGAGCAGTGTTGGAGTTCAATCTGTGGATTGGGCAGTGTTGGGTTTCAATCCATGGATTGGGCAGTGTTGGAGCTCAATCCACGGATTGGACAGTTAGACAGTGGAAACAGGGTAAACAAAATGACAGTATTAAAAAAAATTAGATGAGACATTCTTGATATGGACAGCGAAAAAAGAACAGTCTGTCCCCATAAATTAAAAAAAGTGTTCAGTTTGGAATTCCTTTTAGGTTACCCAAATCAATAAACACCTGATGAATTCTGGAGGGCACAACAGCCAAAACACTAGGATAACAACAACAAAGATGAGGACAATAATCCAAATGTCTTCTTTTTCTTCATGTGCCATGTCCCTTCAGGACATAGGCAATCACAGACTTTCACTTGGCTCTGTCTCTTGTTGCTCTCAATATTTTTCATTTTGGTATCTCTCCCAAACCCCACTTCTACATCCATTTGCTCAAGTCTATGAAGTAGATCTCACTCTGCTTTCCCCTGTCTCTCTTTCCTTCCAGAAGTTCTGTGAGTATTAAATTCTCTAAACCCTTCTTCCTCATTACATGTCCCAGGAACTTCATCTATCTCTTTCTGATATTAAGTATGAGTTTTCTTCTCCAACACCTCATCATTGCTCACATGCTCCATCCATCGTATCCTCAACATCCTTCTGTAAAACCACATTTCTGCTGCCTCAAGCCTTGCGGTGGTCGTCCAACATTCACTGCCATACAGAAGAACAGATAGCACATAACACTCCAGCACTATTTTCTTGGTTTCCAGTGAGATTTTCCTCTCTCTCAGTACACTGGTTTACTTCTGAAATGTGTCATTGGCCATGCCAATGCGTCTTTGGATCTCAATGTCGCACTTTCCATCCTCTGCTAGAATACTTCCCAGGTATTTAAATTTCTGTACTTGTTTTATTTTAGTTTCTCCAACCTGAAGGATTTAGGGAAAGAAACAAAAGTTAACCAAACTCTGTATTTACCCATTCTCCTCACAAAGGCAAGATGTGGCACAAGGCCAATTTTACCATGGAGCTTTCAAACCAAATTCAAGTTTGCTGAACAATGAGGGGAATGTATTTGTCTGTACTTCTGAGATGAGGTAGTACTTACATTATTTAGACTGTTCAGATTGTTGTCCTCATCTTTATCACCATATTTACAGCATTTCGGCTGTTGTATGCTCCGGCCTTCTTCAGGTGCTAGGAATTTTTAACTGAACCTTTTATTACAATCACTTGGGTATATAATTCTCATACCACGTGTGATATCAGTTCTGGAATTCCTAACACCTGAAGAAGGCCGGAGCATACAACAGCCGAAATGCTGTAAATATGGTGATAAAGATGAGGACAACAGTGCAAGCACTGTAAATAATGTAAAATTGTATTTGTGTTCCATGGCCCAGAGTCAATCTTCTTGTTCAAGATAACAATTTCAGTCTCCTTCAGCCTCCATACAACACAGCGTGACTGATGACTTTTACTATTTAAAATTTTTTATTTATATTTTTAAATTTTTTGAAGAATTTATTCCATGGAGATTTCTTGATGAGAAACATCACAAGACAGCATTTAACACACCATTGGCATTGTTGAAACATTCCAACAATCCATGCATTATTTTCATGTTGGTAGCTTTTCACGAAAATGGAATGAATTTCCAAGACATCAATTTTCCAGCAACAAATCAATTATTATATGAAAACATAAATAAAAATAAATAACAAGCTAAAAGCCTCTTGAAATTCTTAAACCCAACAATGCCCACCATAAAATCTGTTATTAAAATTAAAATATAAATATGGTATGAATTACAAAAATTAAAATAAAGAGAAAAATTATAAGCTCCTAAATAAAATTTGGCATTAATCATTGGTTTATAAAAAAAATTTTCCCTCATATTCTCTCTCAGTAATCACTTGCATCTTAGTGGCTTCATTGCCTTGCTTGGAAATCTTTTTAAAGTTACTTATCAGCTACCTTGTGTATGTGTGTGTGTGTGTGTGTGTGTGTGTGTGTGTGTGTGAATGTGTGTGTATATGTGCATGTATGTATGCAATATATATATATGTGTGTGTGTGTATGCTTATGTTATATATATATATATATATATATATATATATGTATTTAATTTGCTTGAACATTATTTTTAATCAGTACTCATATTTGAATAGATATTCTGTTTTTAATCAAACAGTATATTTATATATTTATTTCTTCTGGCCTGATTATTTACAATAAATTTTGTTACAAAAATGTGTGTCATTTGGCAGGATTCAAACCTGTGACCCCTAACAATATAGGGGAAGCCACTAATTGATCTGATGTATCTTAGATCGCTTGATCACAAATGATTCCACAGTCTAAATGAAGTTAAATATAAATTGTGTTATATAAGGCTCAATTTAACTTTGATTAGAGTGTGGAATCATTCATGGTTCAGTAGTTTAAGACACATCAAATCAGTTGGTGGCTTCCCCTATGTTGTTAGGGGTTGCAGGTTCAAATCCTGCTAAATGACACACATTTTCATAACAAAATTTATCATAACTAATCAGACTGGTAAAAATAAATATACTGTTTGATTAAAAACAGAATATTTACTCAAATGCGAGTATTGATTAAAAATAATTAAATATGTTGGTTGTTAAAAATATTTTGTTAATTCTCAGGAATTTCAGTAACAATATATATTTATGTATATATGTAGAAGTCAGCTGGTAGAAATAAATGTATAAATATACTGTTTGATTAAAAACAGAATATCTTCTCAAATACGAGTATCAATTAAAAATAATGTTCAAACAAATAAATTAAATATGTTGGTTGTTAAAACCATTTCGTTATTTTTCATGAATTTCCATAACAATATATATCTATGTATACATGTGTAAGTCAGCATGACTAAACTAACTCTGCTTAGCTAAGTGACAAACTTCTCCACATTCGTGCTCTATCTCTGTCTTGATAATTTATGACAAAAAAAGCCCTGCTTGGCTAAAAATTCTTTTTACCAGTAAACTGAAAAAAAGCAATTTTGACACTAAGCATCTTTACAATTTAACAATATATATATTCTAAGTAAGTAATTACTTTATAAAACTACAGTCAGTCAGTTAAGTGCCATATGTGATACACGCTTTGGGCAATCATGTCTCAAAAGAGACAGAACTGACTGGGCAGGAAATTATCCCGCAGTAGGTTGCCATTGCTTTCTGCAGTAGACTGATTGCCAGCCAAGGCTATAGAACCCGATCTGTCCTGTTATTTAACCCATAACTAGAGGGAAGAAACAGAATAATATCTTTCCCAAGAGTGTTTGTGCATAAGTGAATGCAAGGAGTTCAACTGGAATTTGAACTCGGCAATCTGATTTGTCATTCTGAGTTGATATCCACTACACCACAACCCACATCCTTCAAGACCTCCTAAAAAAGGTAGATGAAGAAAGTCAAAAGAAAGGACAACAAATAAGCTACACGTAAACTGAATGCATCGTCATAAGCAAACAGAGGAGCCCAAAATGCCAATTACAGGTTGGGGATACTAAAATCAAGCAAGTACAAAAATTTAAGTACTTGGGCAGTGTGACACTGAGATCTGAAGGCAAATTAGAATAGCAAAGGACACATTCCAGGAGATGAGTAGAGTATTAAGCATTCCAAAAGTTGAGTAAAGTATTAAGAAACAGGAAAATTTTGCTAGAAACAAAGAAAAGAGTACTGGATTGCTATATGATGTATGTCCTTCAATATGGTAGTGAATGCTGGACAATATCATCAAAGATGAAGAAAAAACTTGAAACAACTGAAATGTGTTTCTACAGAAGGATGCTGTGCATAACATAGATCGAGCATGTGGGCAATGAGTAGGTTTTAGAAAGGATGAAAATGAAAAGGAAATTAATACTGAGCATTAGGAAGAGACAGCTGAAGTTCTTGGGACATGTAATGAGGAAGGAAGGCTTGAAGAATCTGATACTCACAGGTCAGATAGAGGGAAAGAGAACCAGGGGAAAGTAGCAGATATATTTGAAGGGCCTGAGCAGCTGGATGGTAGAGCGGGGTTTGGGTGGGGTAACAGGAGAAAGTGTGCTAAGAGCCACCAGGTATAGGCAGAGGTGAAGGCTATGATCACCTACATACTGAAGGAACATGGCACATAGATGAAAAAAGAATTCAAAAGATTTTTACTACTTTAAACTTTATTTTTACAGTCTATTCAAGTATATCAACTAAAAATAATATACTTGATGTCTGTTCTTCAGAGCACATGACTAATGACAAGGTGTTGGAAACGAGGAGAAAACTCATAATTAATATAAGGAAGAGACACATGAGATTTCTGGGACATGTAGTGAGGAAGGAGGGGCTGGAGAATTTAATACTTAAAATATGGATAGAGGGATAGTTAGACAGGGAAAAGCAGGGCCAGACCTACTTGATAGGCCTGATCAAATTGATGGCAGAGCAGGGTTCGGGAGAGATACCAAGAGGAAGAATTTTGAGAGCAACAAGAGAGAGAGCGCAGTGGAAGTCCATGATCGCCTATGTCCTGAAGAGACATGACACATGAAGAAGAAGAATATATATATATATATGGTGTTGTAATTGAATGTCTCACACTCATTATTACATATGTAAACTGACTATATTAGTAGCCATATATAGTGAGTATGGATGTGCGTTGTGGTGCAGTGGATATCGACTTGGAAAGAGAAATCGGTGAGTCGAGTTTGATTTCCAGTCAAACACTCTGCATTCACTTATGCACTGATATCCCTTCCCTTCAGTTATGGGTTAAATATCTGAGGTCTGCTGTTCATACGATCTGTGGCAAACTTCTGCACCGATTGTTTGTTATCAGCAGTTCCAAAAAGTGTGGATGGTGCTACACAAGCCTTCACAACTCAAAAGAATTCTTTGTGTTGCAGTCTAACTAGATTAGTTTCTCATACGTTGAAATCGATGGTAGAGTCCATAATAGTGAGTACAGGAGATACCTGTGACTTGCTTCAGCAATTGATAGCCTGCCAACAGATTACCTGTCTTGACGTAGTGTATTCTCTTTACAATAAACCTCTCTTTCATCTACGCACTGTTACTGTTCTTTCACTTGCGTACTAGCTTGTCTGTTTATAATCTCTTAAAAGGATACAACATCATCAATTCTTCTCGCTAAATTTTTCTCCTTCTATTTTACTCACAGTAATCTCCTGCATCCTCATAACACCTCCGACTGAGCTAATTTTTACATAAAATTTTGCTCAGCACCTTTGCTTTTTGGGGTCAGGACATAATTGTTTGACTTTTATCCTCTTTCAAGTACTTTTAGATCTCATCAGCACAAAAGAGTTAAAGGACAATAAAGAAATAGAATCCAGAAAGACAGATGATACTGACTGATGTCACATTTAAATTTTCGAACATTGAATGTGGAGGTGCATTGTGGTACAATATTGGCTTGTAATACGAAATCAGAGAGCTGAGTTCAAATTGAATCAAAGTTGAATTCTTTGCATTCATTTATATGCAAACACACTTAGAAAAGGTATGAATCCATATCTTCTTTCTCCAGCAATGGGTAGAATAGCAGGACAGATCGGGTTCTATAGCCTTGGTTGGCAACCAATCTACTGCAGAAAGAAATGGCAATCTACTGCAAGAAAATCTTTTTTCCTAGTTGGTCATGTTTATTTTGAGATATGATCACCCAAGCATGTATCACATATGGCCCCTAACCAACTGACATGATTTGCAGCTAGGTCTTATCATTTTACTGGTAATATACGAACCATAGGTTCTATGCTAACAGTTTCTTTTCTGGCACTTCTCACTGAGGGAACTCTCTTTTAGACTCTTCCTTTCTGGTCAACTTTTACATAGCATTCAAGCTTTTGAAGTTCAGTCATTATCTTCTGACTTCTTGATTCCTGTTTGATGTCATATTTAACAATCTCAATTCTTTCATTGTTCGCTCTCCTTGATAATGTTTTCCTTTCTCAGACTCTTTAACACCTTTGTTTCTTAGTGGCTTTATTGCCTTGCTTGGGGTTAAATTATTAAAATAAATGAAATATATACATATATATATATATATATATATAATGAATTATTTTGAACATTATTTTTAGCGATACTCATATTTAAGTAGATATTCTGTTTTTAATTAAACGGTATTTTTACATTTATATCTACCGGCCTGATTATTTACGATAAATTTTTATTACGAAAATGTGTGCTATTGAGTAAAATCAAAAATTTTGTTATATAAGCATGATAAAAACCTCATCTGATCAAGAGGCTATTCATGGTCGAGTGGTTAAGACAGTACCAGATCAAATGGTAGCTTCCCCTATGTAAATAGGGGTCGCAGGTTCGAATCCTGCTGGGTAGCACACATTTTCATAATAAAAATTTATTGTAAATAATCAGGCCGGTAGATATAAATATAAAAATACTGTTTAACTAAAAACAGAATATCTACTTAAATACGAGTATCGGTAAAAATAATGTTCAAAATAATTCATTACAAATTGTCGGTTGCTTATAACCAAGTTTCGTTAAAATTCGTTAATTTCCATAACATGTTTACATATATATATATATATATATAACTATAAATTTATCTTTGAACATGTCTCAAAAAACCCACCGAGTATAAACGTGGAGGGGAAAAAAATGGAAACAAATAAAGAAACAAACTAAGCACTTGAACATTAGCCAAAGTACTAGTCGAAAGAAAAAAATTCAAGACAAGGAACCTCATACGTAAAGTGCTCAATACAGCAGCAGAGCAAATAAATAAGTAAGTAGCTAACCTAGAGCCAACAGACCTACCAAGGTTTCACCAAAAAAATCGTCAGCCAACTTGCCCTGATGATCCTTTTGGTGAAACCTTGGTAGGTCTGTTGGCTCTAGGTTAGCTACTTACTTATATATATATATATATATATATAACAGAATTTATTTAATGTAAATCCATGACATTACCCGACATATTTGAATTCTTATTTGTTTTAACATTATTATTTTTTAATGGATACTCATATTTGAATAGAAAATCTGTTTATTCTAATCAAATATATACATATTTATTTTATTTGTACTAACTCCTTTGGAAAAGGCAATAATTCATCTTTTTTCAGCTATGGGTTGAACAGCAGAACAGACTGGATTCTTCAGCAACCAGTGTAGGATAAAAAAACAGCTTGAAAAGAGAAAGTTTGATCAGGCTAACTCACATCAGACATGCCACTGCTGATACAACTGCAATATATATGGCACCTTGACAACCTTAATCATAGTGAACAACTAGCCCCAAATCACTAGATGTTGTCAGTAATGTAACACGTGTTAAAAAAAAAAAGAAATTCCCCCATAAAAGTCCAACTTTATTCTATTTCCCATTGAGAAAGGACACAAACATGTCTGAAAAACCCAATTTTTAACATCATAGTGGCATTATCACTCTGCATGGGGTGAAATAATTTGGATGATGACCCTAGCTGTCAAGAAAGGGTGAATGTATGTGTAAGTCTAGAACTGACTTCTTAGTTTTCATAGCTGTTCAAGGCTGGTAGGCCTTCATGAAAACTGGTGTAAAACAATCTTCTTTTCATTCCATATAATTTTTGTAAATATTCGGGTCTATCATTTTATAAAGGCTTTAATTCATGCCACCTCACCATAATTTTTTTTTTTTTTCAAATTTAGACGGCTGCTACTTCTGTCATGGAAGTGGCCACCATCTTAGCTTTCCCGGATTCCAACTCACCTCCCTATGTCTCCCGCCAGACATCCTTATGATAAACCCGAGCTGCTACTGCAGAAACAAGACAGAAACACAGACAAACACACGAACAGCAAAAAAGCCAATAAAAAGATTTGAAAATCCAAGCAGTCGGGAAGAAGAGGATGCAAACTAAATTATTGGCCCATCACTACCTTCGTTGTCATCATCTTCATAGCTAACTTGGTGGGTGGTGTGCAAATGAGTATGGTAGGGATTTTAGATAATGGGAAATTTCCCCATCCACTCTTCCAAACCCCATCAGCTTCACACACCTTATTATTTATAATAGTGGCTAAATACTATTAAAACCCACACTGGTACAAGTAGTTGTCACAGTCTTTCGTTTGTGTGAGATATATATATATATGTATGTGTGTCTGCATTTATTTATATATGCATATATATATATATTTATATATATATATGTTCATGTATGTGTATG